>JAVXUL010000010.1:844908-864302 GCA_035590515.1 Trichilia minutiflora
CATCCTGAGAAGTACAGGCGCATGCTGAGGTCGTACATGGAATCAGAAAATGATGATGAGTAATCTGATCATTTTTAGCAATCATCTTTCCTCTCCCAGCCTAGCATTGTTTTTCTTCTCATTTTGCGTATTGTGCAACTTTGGGTTGGAACTGCATATTGTGCAACTTTGGATTGGAACTAGCATTGAATACCCTCTTTTCTCATTTCATTTTTCTGAGATGGTGACAAATATCAATTTTTGACATCATATTGTTTGCTCAGAAATTTTGTATAGCTATATAAACCTAATTCTACTTTAAGATTTGAAACAAGCATTATAGATTGCCGATATTAGCAAAGTCTAGCAAACTGCAGCTTTCATTGAAAGCACTATCTGTTAACATGGTCAGAAGATTTGTTTAGAGAAGAGACTGAGAATCTGGTAAAAAGTTTGTCAGAGTTTCTCATCCAAGTAGAACTTACTGTTTATCCCTAGTTTGATAAATTGTTTTAATTTTTCCAAGAGTAATTTTATATTTGTTGTTCAATGTCCATTTATAATAGCTGAGAATCTTGATGGACATGTATAGAATACATAAGGTATTTTCTAATGACATAATGTACTATATAATGTGGCCTTATGCCATAACTATTTAAACATGTATCGGATAAACATCACTTTGTTCTTTGCAATTACTTCGTAGTACTATTTTTTTTCTTCTGAATTTTAGCCTTCTATGAAGAAAAAAAATTCTTCTTTCAACCGAAAACAAACATATGATTGGACAATTCATAACACGAAGTCTATAGTCATGCAAAGCTCATTTCAATTGAAGTGCTGAGCAAACAAAATGATCCACATTATCATTTTATGCTAGTTTTCAGAAAATTCAATCTACAACGAGAAGCCAAATACAAAACATATGCCAATTTTTCGAAACAATAGGCATTTTGATCATAGAATGGAAATCTCATCTTAGATGGGGCAGTCAATCAAAAACCCATACCATCGACCTCTGTTGTTGTCAAAACTGAATGAATCTTTACCTGTCCTTTTTAATTTTCTTGTTGAAACAACAGATTTTAAGCAACAGATATCAAATGAATTTATTTTTTTTCCACTCAGGTGGAGAAAGTCGAAGGAGACCTGCTCACACCTTCTTTGCCTTCAGTGACGAACCCACCTTCCCATCTCTATCAGCAGCCTTTTTCTTGTCTTTCCTCTCCCTCTTCTTTAGAGCAGACATGTGGGCTTTTAATAGTGTAGCATAAGATGCTTGAAAACGCTGATGATCCTTGGCTCCCACCTGCTCAACAAAACCAGAAATTGCTGTTAGCAACAGCTTATGTATCCATTAAGAAAAGAAAATGGAGAACCACTTCTTCGCAGGGAAAATATTTGAGAATCAGTTCTTAACTTCTATGTAATTCACTTTATCTAGGAAAAGAGTTAATAATTGGTCCACAAAGGAGAAATAGAGTATTTATTAGGGTAATCCCCGGGCACTGGTATTAATGTTAATTAATAAGTATGCAAAAGTAGAATAAAATAGCAAAACCTCATACACTGTAAAGAAAAAATTACTTCAATCTGCACAGCTTTGTTGTTTTTGACGACAGAGGTTTTGGTAGCTTGGAATAAACAGCTGGATTTTCCACATGCTAAAGATCCCATACAATGTGACATGAAAAACCACTCAAAAGTGGAGAAGCACAGCCATGAAATGTTTTCAGAATGAATTTCACTGTGGCAAATATTAATAAATGGGAAAGTTTATTGTACCAGTCTTAAGCCGATAAGCACAAAGAACCATGATAGTTTGTTATTAGTTCTACAAATGGAAAGGACAATTTGACCCAAGATACCTGCCTTTTCCAAGGGAAATATAATCTAAATGTTACTTCTTTGACATGGATAGAGAAGATTCTGAACTTCAGGAAAATAAAATAACACAGCTCTAATTTTACTTCTTCCAATGCAAACCTCTAAAAAAAGAAGGTACTAAGAACCACATAACACTCAAAAAATCTAATAACATTATACTCATCCCTAAGAACCAATAACTGACAGTAACTCCTCCATAAATATGACATTCCAGTCACCAATTTTCTCCAGACAAGAACCAATAACATTTATCCACATCTTTATTTTGAAGAGAAAAAAAAAAAAGGAATCCTTAAAATTGCAATTTCCTTCATTTAATAAATTTAATATTAATTCTACTGGATCAAATACTGACCTGGTATTCCCTCTAGCAATATTGAGACATTATCACAACCCAATATTCTCCTAAATAAAATTGTCATAACTTATCGTCATTTGTTAAGAGTAACCAATAACTAGCTTCCCGAAAGGACGAGAAAGAAAAGTTTAGTTGCACAATCCTATGAAACACTCAAAATTCAAGAAAATAACTTGTTTCCTCTTACTGTTCCGACATCTACTAAATAAGACCCAAATTCTCTTCAAGGCTAAGAACCAATGCTCCTACCTCACAGGGTAACTTGTATAACAGTTTGATTCCAGAAGCAACCGTTCTCTTCACTAATACACTTAGAATATATCAAGAATTCAGCTTCAATTGTAAGGTGAAGTACGTTAGAAAACACCATCACATACAGCCAAAGAAATTGAATATCTTAAAGACTTGGTCACCTTAGGTACAGTCAGAATCAACATTGAATAATAAGAAGCTAGAAGATAAATTGGTGATCTTGCACATTTTTCCTTGATGCAAAGCTGCAACACTTCTCTTCAGTAATACACTTAGAATATATCAAGAATCAGCTTCAATTGTAAAGTGAAGTACATTAGAAAACACCATCACATAAAGACAAAGAAATTGAATATCTTAAAGACTTGGCCACCTTAGCTACAGTCATAATCAACATTGAATAATAAGAAGCTAGAAGATAAATTGGTGATCTTGCACATTTTTTCTTGATGCAAAGCTCTCAATAACCAAATTACTCAGCCTTCCATATAAAAACGGAGTTAAAAAGGTCCTCCTAATAACCTACTTTCGACATGCAACAAGGACAATTTTTCATAAATGAAATTCAGTTTTCATGCTCAATCCATCTGGCAAATTCCGTTTACTGGCTTCTGCAAAACTTTTAAAGAAAGAAAAAGAAGAGAAAAAGATCTAGCTTATATCAGTAACTTCTATCCGTCAATCACTAACTTGCATTTTACCACCGACTGAAAAACAGTAGACAATAAACAATCCTAAAACAATTCGTGTACATCCAATTTTGAATATTGAACATTTATATAAGCAGTCAATCATGCATTTCAGTAAGCAAAGCAAATAGTTTGTACAAAAAAAAAAAAATGACGGGTATAGAGAGAAACCGTAGTAGAAATCTTCCGTTTGCCATCAGTTGCACGAATAAGGCATCTATACTCAATGGTTTCTCCAGCAGCTGCCATTTTATTCCTTTGTGGTTTAGACTTCATTGACGCTAAAATGCACAAGAATTACATTCAAAAATCAATACTTTACACATAATAAACATCACAGCTCACAATTTCGACGAACCAAATCAGCTTAAATTTCAAAAAAAATGAAAAACAAAGAATAAATTACATCGTTTAAAGGTAACCCAAACGGAGCCCTTCTCTCTGTTGCATTCAAACATGCTTGTAAGTTCATTCAGAAATGGATCAAGTTGCAGAAAACCCTTCAAAATTAAACCAAAAATGAAAAGAAAAGAAAAGAAAAAATCAGCAAACAAGCACTTAATAGAAAGCGATTTTAATTACACAGAAAAGTTTTTGATAGGAACAAATATTGAATAATTAAAGTTGAGAAAGCAGTTACCATAACGAAGTTTGTGATCCGCGTTGCAGTTGCAGATCAAATGAATGAATGAATCGAGTGAGAGACGAAAGCAGCATAAACAAGGAAAGAAATATGAAAGACGACTTTATTCATGGGTTATGGCTCAAGGCCCATTTGAAAGAAAAATAGAAAATTTGGATGATGTTTGATATTTTAAAACATATTTAATTTAAATAATAAATAAAAACATAAATTATTTGAGAATACCCCCAACAAAATTTTGAATAGAATTTTAATATTTATTTTAAAGATTTTTATTTTTTTATACTCTATTCTATTTTTCAAAATTTCTTTTTTATATTAATATTTAACATCATATTTTTATTTGTTGGACTGAATATATATATATATATTTTTAATATAACATAATCTCCTTGGGATGTTTGTAGGAATATACATTGCAAAATAATTTTAAATTGGTACACGTTTTCCATGAAAATAAGAATAACAATTTCTTCCGTTTTCCATTCTCTTCTCCAGCAAAACAGGAAAAAGGAAACAAACATATGAACCTTTTAATCCAGAGGATCAATCCTGATTCTTGGATCATACATATAAGAATTCTTAAGCCCTTTTCACCATTATACCAACTCTCCAAAAATCCAGGTAAATTATTGAAACTAAACATTTTCTGAACAATGTATTGTCTAATCTAGTCACAACAAATATGCAACCTCTCTCAAATTTATACTAGTAATATATAATACAAACATAGATAAATAGATCCAAATTACAGATTAAGATCTAAATTATCTTAATCACCTGGTGACTCGTTCAGTAATTAAGAGGTTATCACTTTCTGCTCCCATGCTGGATTTTCAGATTGAATCATGGATGATTGACCGTACATCTAGTTTATATGGAGCGGAGAAATAACTTTCTTTGAGAATATAAGAAATTAAGCAAAATTTGGATGAATAATCATTGTAAACATGGTCTTCAGTCTGTTCTGCGAAGTTGAATGACAGCATTGAAGCTAAACTTTTCATCCGGTTCAAACAATTCTTCAAGATCTTCAAAGCTCTGCTCAACTTTCAAGTCTTTACTTACTTCAAGACCTTCCTGCCTCGCCAGAAAAGAAATGAAAGAAGGTAAGGACTTCATAAAGGGAACATTTGACGGAGTGCAAACAAACTTGTAATCGGGGAGCCAGACTACCAAATTGTTGAAGAATTTGTACTATAAAAGAGGAAGCATGCGCAAGAAATTAAATTTGAAATGCCAAAATGAATCTTTTACAGGTTACCTTTTCAACATATTCAGCTACAGTGGAATTGATTACTTCCTTGATAACTTCGTTATAAACTTTGATAGGTCCAAGGACTTCTAATAAAACATCTCTCGGGATCTGATTGACACACAAACAAGCATAAATGAGAAGCCACTTTGCACGCAACAATATGAAAAGCAGTGTGCATGCATCTCCAGGGTGTGTACAATGTCTATATGAATGCATTGCATATTGATATGTACATGTTTATGTGATTATCTGCATGCATCAGGAAGTAAACAAACTCAAGCTCATGATTCAGCAGGTCATCATAACTCCCACCAAAAAGGAATGGTGCCAAATTAATAATCTCGGGCTTTATGTACAAAAAAAAATTCCTACTCAGAAAAGGTTTGGTTATTGCTAGGTGAGCGTAGAAGATGGATTGGAATGAATTATTCATACCTAAAAGCACGAATGCAATATAATAATACATCCATATATGTGTCATTCTCATGATGGATTACATGTGCATCAAGAATAAATCAGATTCAGGGATGCAGTAATGTTAGACATGCCAAACACACACACACAAAAAAAAAGAAAGAAGAAGATAAAATAAAATAATTACTTCCAAATCAGATTTACTAAAAAAGATTAAATAAAATAATTACTTCCAAATCAGATTTACTAAAAAAGATTAATAAAATAATTACTTTCAAATCAGATTTACTAACTTCTTCTTCAGGTCCAGAAGGGAAGGGGGGAGGGGAGGAAAGAAAAGCACAATCACCATCACCACAAGTCAATAAATTGATAGCAGCAGAACAAAGGGAGATGGGAACTTACATTTGGTGTTTTTCCTGGCAGTGTTCGGATAGTTCACCAGATATGTGGATGGATGAAAGCAACAGCAAAAGAAAGGGAAAGAAAGGGTCAGTGATTCATTAAACAAGGAAGTATGATAAAAAGATATTGCATAAGAATGCAATGATGATATAAAGATATGAAGCTAACAAATGAATCATGAATTCAGCGAAACTGATTGAGAAATATGTGATTTATTAATTGACCACATTTTAGCTTATACACTTCATCAAATATATAGTAATCTTTTAGCTATCATTACATTTTCAATTGACTCAAGTTAAGAATAGTTAGCGTATATGAATTTTATTTCTTCCCTTTACCAAGAAAGGCTAGCCAGTCACAACTCAAGATAGTTTGATGTTTTGAAGAAAGCACATGCATACAGTATGATCAGTATGCGTATCAAAAAAGTCTAAAAAACTAAGACTGCCTTCATACAAATTGTTCGGTGTGCTAAAAATATTACCTCCTTTTACTCTTCGAAAGCCAGGAATTGGCTGAGCAGCAGCAACCATTTTGTCAAATACATCATCAAAAATTGCTCGGGTTTTAGCACTGGATACCTCTACGCTTATCTAGTCACAGAATTTGAGATATAACATGATGAAAATTAAAAGCCATAAAATGGTTCAAAAGACCTACATAAAAGTTCAGCACAAATTGAACAAGATTACATAAGAAACACCGAATTCAACCCAGTGTCCCTCCATCTTCACTGTTTTCTATTTCTACATTGAAGGTTTCTTATTTATTGCATATATTTTGTCAGAATGAATAACTTTGGACCTTCAGTTCTCTAGCCTCATTCGTTCCAGCAGCTGTAACCACAAAGTCTTCAAATTGAGAAGAAGAAACTCCAACATCTTCAACACATGATTCAAGTTAAACCACTTACTTACAGAAAATCTTAATAGTAGTACCAGGAAAAAGTTAATTTGTTTAAATAAGGATACAACTCGAAAAATAATGTACAATCAGATACAGACCTGACACTACTGCAAAAAGAGGTGAAGAATATTTATGACTCTTCCTGCATGGTGAAAAGAAACACAGATAATTGATAATATAACTAGCATACGTGTTGTAATCATGTTCTAGTGCATACTTATACAGCATGTTCGATAGATCAGAACTTCACAGCATCAGATCAAGCTATTGTGTGTTTTAGCTCAATTGCTTCTTGAGATTTAAAAATACAAACTAAACAATGATGATCTCACACATCAACTACAGCAAATTGATTATAATGTAGTTTACTCAAGACATATACAACCTACTTCTATATTTAAAAAATATATATTTGGCATGCAACAAAATGGATAACCATTGACAATCATGCATAAATTATCTTGATCGGCCTGGATTTTTTAAAGAAAATAATTAACATTCTAATTAAAATCTGTAAACAAATAGCACTGCCTCATCTTAAGTTATTCGGTAACAGGTAAAGCAGTAAAAAGTATCAATGCATAGCAAAATACATGCTCTTTCGGATAAATATGAAGAAAGACATAGTTCCTTCATAATTAGCTGAAAATCAGGTAATTACATTAAGAAAGCAGCATTACCTTCTCGAAAGTTTTAGAGATTCGCATCTACTCCTAGGCGAAAAACATGCTCTTTTGCAGGAAAGTTTAGTAATGGAAACATCTACACTTTGTCTGTGATTAACTATCTGAAGAAGCCATTTGATGTCCTCAGTATCATTTATACTCGTTAAAAATATATGACTTTTTTGGAAGAAAAGAAGAAAGCTCAAGAATAAACTTTCTAGTTTATATAGCTTTGTCTGTGAAGTGGAAACAACAGGCAGCCCATTAGAAATGAAGATAAAGAAAGAAAACAAGAACCCAGGAGCAAAAGATAGAAAACTTTTTCCTTTTTTATGTAACCCAGTATAAGCATAATTTTCAACGGGGAATTTTGCAGATGATATTAAAATTACGAAGAAAAAAATTAACCCATGAATGCAAATATGAAAACTGAACTTTTTAACGCAAATAGACATACTTATACATCAAAACTTCTAGTTCTAAGAAAAAAATGGTGAAATGGGGTGCCAAAGAAAGATCAAAATTTTGGAAAAAACAAAAACAGAAATGAGAAATGAGAAATGGATATTAATGATATGAAAATTTATTAATTTACAGAAATATGTATTTAAAAAAAGAATTTTTGATGAAAACTATAAAATCACAAGAAAAAATAGAATAAAGGTTAACTTACTTTAGGTTTTAAGCTAAAGATGAGCGATTTAACGGCTATCTCCATTTTATCTTCTTCTTCAACTTCACTCACTGAACACTGAGGAAATCGTGGGAATATCAACTAACGCCTTGAGATGAGGCTCAAAACGAGTCGTTTAATGAAAAGAAAAAATAAAAACGACGACGTTTGGAAGTGAGCGAATATATATATATATAACGGAACTCTATTGATAAAGAAATCGGAGCGCATAGAAAAGCCATGGCCACAGTTTCAGCTTCACTTACAATGACGATAAATTCATTAAAATTTCTAGAAATTAAAGTAAGAAAAATTTCCCATCAGTTTCTTCTTTCAATTTATTTACTCTTTTCTCTGCAATCAGTAATTTTCAGTAGATGTGAGATTGTAAGGCTCATTATATATTTATTTATTTGTTAGTTGTTTAGAGTGAGGAGGAGCTACAACAATTACACTTTTTGCCATCAGAATGCCGTAAAAAGTGTTCATTTCTTCAATATTCAACAAAACTCGAGGTAAATAAAATTGCTTATCAGACTATGTATGTGTGTTTGTATGTATGTGGCGATAATAAACTGAATTTGATAATATTGCAAGTCATATCTTACTGTCGAATAAGTTAGCACACATTACTTAGTGGCATGGTTATGAATAAATTTCCACTACATTTACCTTATTTTAAGTAATTTTTTTTTCTAAAATAAGAGACGGTGCCGATTAATTTTTGTTTTACGTCAACAACATTCCTTGGGGGAGTTTTTTGACAGAATTTAAGGATAGGTCTCTAACAACTCTTGAGATCACCTGGGCAATTTTTTGTATTAACCAAAGGGTAGCAAATTTACCTTATGAATGTCATTAAACATCTTAGTTAGAGTAGTATTATTTTCCATGAAATATTTTTTTCTTCTTATTTTCAGTCATTTCAATCTAGTGTGAGGGAGCTTAATTTGATATTTCTGCGTTTTCTTTATTAAAGTAAAATTTTACTTTGTTTATGAGATTTGTTATGTGTATTTGTCTTTGAAGGTTGATATTCTTTTGTAATCCCCGTAGGAAAAGGCTCCAACATGCGTTAAAGCCAATACCTGCAGTTGATTCAGGTGAACTTAACACCATACGAGAAGTCATATATTTATGTTCGCATATTCTTTCTTTGGTTTAAGATGTTCACGTAATTTGTTACAATGGTGTTATAGGTTTAGAAGTGTCTATTACGGATCCAGAGGTCTTGATAACTGTGAAAGATGCTAAGATAGTTGTAGAGTCTCAAGATGAAGATAAGATCCAGGTGTGCATTCTGTATTAACTTGTTTAAGTTAATCATCTTGTAATGGTTTTAAGTTAGTCATCTGTAATGGTTTATGTTTTAATCATTATTTGCACTTTGTTAATATCTAGCTTACATCACAATTTTTCCACTTCGTAATAGGATAACATCTTCTAAAGTTAATATAGAGGGGGGGGGGGGTTGTTTGTGTCTGTCTTAGAAATTTTTAATGATGTATAGTGCATCAATTGTTTTAATGAATTTTTTAGTAAATTATCGGATGCCAGTTTCTGGTTTCATCTGGCTTGTGAGCCAATAAATATAGCATTTGAAGGTTGTATCTGAGTTCATAAAAGTGGATGATGGATGCTTGCAAAAATTTTTGAAAATCTTGAGAACTACATGAGATTTTCTTGCTCACAATATTCCTTCGTTGCAGGCAAATAATGGTAACGAGAATTTGCCTGTTAGTGTGTTGGCTGTTGATTGTTGGTTTTATGGTTGCCTTATGTGATTCCCGTTATGTTCAATTGTCAGGTAAGAGTTGACTTGACTGGCGATGGGACGCAAAAAATATTTGATAGGGTTTTAACAAATTTGGCTCGTTCAGCGCCACCTATTCCTGGATTTCGCCGAGAAAAAGGAGGTAATGGATTGAATTTACGCATTTTAATAGGTTTAGGTTGTTCAAGTTGAAATTTTGTTTTTGTTTCTGTCATTGGAATTGATACAATTATGTCAAGTAATGAAAGTTTATCCAGTTCTACTGTTGTGCATCACACCATTGCTTTCAGTTTGATGCATGAGATTGACCTTTATCTACTTTTTTGGATTATTAAGTTTGTTAAATGCTTTGAGTACAAATTCATTCTGGCATTTGTAATGAAAAGGAGTTTAGTAAGATGGCCACACTTCTATTTTTCAGTTCTATAAATATTATATCAACTTTCATATGACAGCAATTTTATTGTAAATAAATATTCTTACTGTTGTATGCTTTGATTGAGATTTTGATGAGTTGTGCATGGCCATACTTAAACATTTTTGTGTATATACAATGTTTACCCAATAATACATCATCATTTTCCAATCTGAAAACTTTATATTGAAGTCTAAAACAACACTCTACATCAATACTTTTAAGCTTTTGGTAAATGGATGCCATACGTTTGCTCTTGAGTGTGCAAAGAACTCTTCTCATCAAATGAGCTCAATGATGCTTGTAGATTTCATTCAATGTTCAAAAGAGCATGGTAAAGGGCTTGATTGTTAGCATTTGTATTGGGTCATCAAATTGGATTACTTTCATGGAAAAATCAATTAATTTGTTGAACATGCTGCATCTGTGAGCACAAGGATATTGGTATTTTGTTTTGATAACAGATTGCCTGCTGCTTTGGTTCATAGATTTTTGTTCTATGTAGCCTCTGAACCTGTCAATCCATGAATTCTAACCTTCTTAAATTTTGCATGTACATGGGTGGCTAATGCAGGAAAAACTACAAAGGTGAGAATCTTCTGATTTTGAATTTACCAACATACTTCGAGCTCCATGAGAATGCATGAACTTTGATTGTATATTTAGTTTAAAAGCACTGATTTTTTAAACGAAGGAAGTTCATATGTGGTTTCACTTATGATGTAACTGTTTTTTTTTTCAAATTTTACTCGTGAAATCTCTGAATTCAACTTTCCCATCATCTTGACCCATGATTGCAAATAAACTATGAAATGTGAAAAATTTGTTTTCCAATATGTCTCAAGATTTTGGTATATATATGTGTGTGTACTTGGAGGCATCTGTCTGTTCTTGGAAAAAGTCTTACTGTATAGACATTTTCGAGTTTGTTTGCTGTGACTAAAGAAACTCAACGCAAATAACTTGTGAACTTTAAATGTTGCAATATACAACATATCAGTTGATATTTCATCAAGTAACTTGAGAATTTAGTTCTAATAATTTAAACCATTCTGAATTGCTGGTTGTGTGCATAAATTTCTGATATGATAAAATTTTCTTCTCTACATGGGACTAGAATTATTGAATTTGCACATACTTATCCATTTATTCGCTTCTTTTTGGCACCTAGGAATCCGCTAGCGTTGCTTGTGTGTTAACTGGACAGAAAATTGGGGGCTACTGTCAATCTCAACAAAACCTTGAGTAGTCTAGAAATCTATAGAATATAAGTTTTATATGCATATTTATTATCTGTATACACGTCATCTGAGGTCTGTATAGATGAGAGGAATGGGTGTGATGGAGAAAAATTTTGTTATCACTCTTATTTCCAAGCTTGTAGATATATTTGCTTTGTGTCAAATGCCAAAAATCTTCTATTTACATGAGAGCTGACCTTTTAACTTCCACAGGTTCCCAAGGACTTCCTCTTACAAATCCTCGGTGAAGATCGTGTAACAAAGTTTGTAATTGAAGAAATAGTTAGCTCAACCATGACTGATTATTCAAAAAAGGCAAGTTATTGTCAACCCTTGTCCGCGTGCAATCTTTGATTTACACTGGTTGATCTTAAGGTTTTTCCTCTTAATCAAAACAGCAAAATTTGAACATTAAGGAGAAGAAAGTAACGACAAGCCAGACTCCAGAAGAACTTAGAAACTTGTTCAATCCTGGAAGTGAATTTGGATTTAATGCTGTATTGGAGCTTGAAAAACCAGAAGTTGAAGAAAGAAACTGATGAGGAATCAAACTCATCTGACGTGGAAAGTGAAGATATTTCTGTTTAGAAGCTTTATCATTCTTTTACACCGGCAGTTACTTAGGTTATTTATTCCTTGTAAGCGGTACAATTAGTGTTAAGCTGTTGAGCTCTCGTTTCTTGATGGATCCGTGATTGTCAATCCATTTTGCTACACAACACGATGAGAATATTGACAAAAGTATACATTTTGTTTTCCCCGGTTAACGCATTTACTCAACACCCAATATCACCAAAATTTGAGAATCTCGCTTTCGCTTTATAAGATCAACAACGTTGCTAATATGGAGTGATAGTGTGTTTATGAGCATGAGAATGGTATAAAACCATTGATGTTCTTTCAAAGGTAATAAATAATGATAATAATAGTAAATAAATACAAAGAATAAATATTAGGAGATGAACATAGATGAGATGAGAACCCTTGTGTATAAAATTATGAAATCCCAAGAAAAGGTAATCCTCATGGCACCTACATTCTTGTGTCAAACATCTAAAATATACAATGTTATACTCTCAGCTCTGGCAAATGTCTGGTTCTCAAACAAAATTGCCCAAGAGACAGAGTCAGTAAGATGATTCATCGCCGTGATTCAAATTTCTTCCATAAATAGATAGCTCTCCTTATTATTGGCTCAGCTGAAAATCCTTCTGCGTAAGCACTTATGGCAGTCAAGAGACTTGTGAATTTCTCCCCGTCATCCTGTACCCATCATGATTAATTTTCAGCTTAAAGATCTACATGCGCATGCATATAAACTACTTTCAATGGAAATTTTTTGTAAAGTGCATAAGTTCCCTCAGTATGCAAGATGTTAAAAAGTGCCTCAATGAACCAAGGAGATATTAATATTAATTAACGGCTTCATACAAGCGTAGCAAATATCGAGAACCAATGAAATTACCAGTGGAAAGGTAGCATTTCTTGTAGACACTTCACAATGGAACCAGAACTTGGGTATCAAGAGCCACAATCTTTTTGTAAAAGGCAATGGCAAAATATAATCGGTTCAAGATGAACGGAAGTTACCCTTGAAGTATAAAAGAGTAACTTTAACTAACACAAAGAAATGTGATGCACAGAAATCCCTTGAAAAATATCTACCATTGTGTCTTCTAGTGAAGGAGAAATAGTGATAATCGTAATGGCTGATCACTTTTTTCACTTTTAAGAAAATGATAAGCTTAAACAAAATTAATCCCACATCAATTTTCAGTATAAAAAATGAATTTTATTGACAGGATAAGTGTGAGAATGATACTTCTCATTAACTAGAAACGGTTCCATGATCATGACACTACTAGATTTTTTGGTGTTTGCCTTCATAATCTAACTTACAAAAGCTGATACCCATCTGGCACCAAGAACTGAATCTAAGCAAACCCCTAAAAGACGATTAGTCATGAAGGCTTGTGTCTATAGCAAAATGTTTCTGAAGTATAATCAAAATGCAATTATGCAAACAGGCCCTGCATTAATTAGAAAATTAACCTCAATTTGGTGATTATACAAACCTCTGGCTTTTTAAATGCAAGATCTCCGGTTTTAAATGGTACCAAGTAGAATGGAAGATCACAGCGTAGCAATGACTGCAATAATTCCAAATATCAAAAAGGTTCAAAGAATAGATGATCACGGCAATCAAACTCATGAAATCAGCAATAATGTGTCATTCATAACATAAAGAAGCATAAATCTGAGCGTTCATATACCAATTAAAGTAATCTACAGATATTAGAAATTTATCATCAAATAAATGAGTAGAAATGTTGGTTATAATAAGAGATAACCAAAATAGCAGTTTTTATGACATTGTAGATAGACAGAAGACTATAAGTTGTATATAGGGCAACAACATTGCTATATAACTTTCACTTATGAATTACAGTCGGAAGAACAAACAAAAATAAAAGTTGATAACTTTACCAAATTCTTGCTTAGGACAGCTTGATCAGCAAATGTTATCAAGGCCTGCATAAGAAAGAGAAAGAAGGTTTTGGATCATTATTTTGCTATAAATTGTGATCATAACACTAGAAGGGCACACAAAAGAAAGATCGAGGAAAAACAACAGTCAGTCATACTATTTGTATGCCATCAGGATCATTGAAATTCATATCAGTAAAACCAGCAAATGTCAGGAGAAAAACTAAACCCATGCAAAGCTAACGTATTGTAATTGTCAGGTTGTAACTGTTGAGATATAAATATGCTAAATAAATACAGCATTATAAACAAATGTGCTTTTGTCTCCATAGACATGTTTATATCCAACAAGCTCTGTCCAATGACCCAATTCACCCCAACTGAATAATCAGTGTTACCTTTCTAGTACGCTCTTCTTCAACTTGATCAACACATTGCAGCAAATTCTCCAATGTGCCTATGAATTGAAATGAAGATATTAACAAGTCACGGTATCAAGAAAAATAATTTTGAGAAAGTTCAAAAAAATACAAATTTGGCAATATATGCTCAAGACAAAAAAGAAAGAAAGCAAGAAAAAAAGAAACAATTTCCATAATATGTATTCAATATGATTACTTAAGATGGTACTTGTCTTTTAAAGTGTGATTCTGCAATATATTCAGGTTTAAACTTTCCTGTGTAGCAAATACACTGCATTTCTTTCTCACAGAATTTGCTTACTAAAATGCAACAAAAATAAATTATTGTACTCTTAATTTTCCACCCTAGTGGTAAGACGAAAAAGAAAATAATTTAAACTCAAATCATGCTCTAAGGGCGCATTGAATTTCAAATTTCCAGATGTTAACAAAAAATTTCATAAATATTATGTTATAAAGAATGCAGCTATATGTATATTTAATTTCACATTTCAGAAGAAAAAAGTTCTATGTCATACTACCATACCAAATTTAGTGATCAATTGCACAGCACGAACATCTCCAATCCCATCAACTCCTGTATTTATAAAGCAAAAATGTATCAATCAATCAAATCCTAGACTTGTTTCGCTATTAAGAAATCAAATTTGCTTCCTTTTTGAAGCTCAATGGTTCCAAAAACCAAACAGTAACTAAATGTAGTCATATCTTACATTTGGAAGAACACAAACTTTAGAGAGAAACATAGAAGCACGGCAAGATATCAGAAAAAGTTGAAAGGTTGACTTCTGTCACAATTTTAATTTCACCAAGGGATATGAAGGATCATTAACTATAAATCTCTATGGAATACATGCAGTAGCAATGTCACTTTGTTGCTTTAGGATTTTGCTTTAAGAATGCCTCATACCTTTATTATTTTTCACAAGGAAGTTTTCTTTTATTCTCTCTTTTCTAATAATTTATAAGTTGTGTCAGAGAACATATATATATATATATATAAGAAAAATGAAAAAAAAAATATATGAATAGCATAATTGCATAAAGCATTCTAGTTTAAATGAAAGATCAGAAGTCAATTCTTTTTTTAATATGTAAGCAGGTTCTCAGACCCAAGTCTTTCATCAATGATCATATAAAACAAGCTACATACTTCTCTAGAAAATAATTATGGTGAAGATAGAAAACTGCAGCGTATACGAAGAAATGGCAATCTACTGAAACAAGAATCGTGCCAATGCAAGAGTGCAACGGGTGGACATATAAACTTGTTTTCATTTGTCATTGTAAATACCATTGCCTGGCTCTCCATCATTTTGAACTCATAAATAATGTATGAGCAATCGAGCAATCAAACTTAATGAAAACATAAAGTTCAGCTTTCAAATAAAGAAGATTCCAAGCAGCAAACAGTGATAAACAAGTAAACAACACTACAATCCTCAAACTAGATGAGACATGAAAAATGCATTTTATTTACAAAACAACTATAGATAACCTGGAATATTATCAGCTTT
This sequence comes from Trichilia minutiflora, assembly GCA_035590515.1. Taxonomy (NCBI): domain Eukaryota; kingdom Viridiplantae; phylum Streptophyta; class Magnoliopsida; order Sapindales; family Meliaceae; genus Trichilia; species Trichilia minutiflora. The sequence continues at coordinate 860,897 of JAVXUL010000010.1, forward strand.
GTCACCCACAAGAGCCATCATATCAGCAAACTGTGAAGGTTTCAGTTCTCCATATTTTTTAGCAAAATCCTCCGTCCCAAATGAAACCATTCTGTACAAGCAAAGCCAAGAACAAGAAAAGCCTCTGGTCAATAAAAGGAAAAAACATACATTTGTAAGAAATAGATAAAGACACAAACCCACAGATACAGATATAGGTTTAGATATATATTTTTTTTAAATATTACAAGAAAATATGACCCAAACCTTCCCCCACACGGTGTGATCGAAAGTTTAAACCCCAGACCTCCTATACCACCCCAGAAGATTTTATTAGTTGAACGAACTGGCACCTACAAATATGTATCTAGATATAACTTGTACGAAAAATCAAGTTATGCTGGGCAGCAGGAAAAAAAAAAGAAATTAAATAGAGAAAAATCGCAAAAAGGAAAGAAAGTAAAACACTTCAGAACCACTTTTCCTCGGACATAAACATGGACAACCTATTTTTTTTAAAAGAAAAAACAAAGTTCAAAAGTACTAATTGGGGAAAAAATAATGGTTTGCAAATACTGATCAGTTTAAGTCAAAAACAATTGTTATTTCAGTAGTATAAATCATCTAGATCCTTCAAGTGGGTCCAGCAGATTACACAACCCGGAATACAATAGTGCCTAAATTTTTACACTCACCATCTTAATTTCATCGAGAAGCTTTTGTTACAGATCAGATTTTGTCACAATGTTGATGGTGAGCTCAAGTGACTTAAATGTTATGAAATTTATTAGAAAAATAAAAAAAATTATGAACACACTGAAAAACAAAACAGATACCAGAAATAAAAGGGTTTATTTATTCCTCAATATGTCAAACTTTTAACTGAATGAAGTATGCAAAGTTGGAGATGATGTGTACTAACTCAAATCCACGTGGTGCAATTCGTAGAAGGCGTAATGAAGGAGAGAGAATCTGAAAAAAATCTTTGTCTGGGGAGACAACTCGTACCTGTCAGAAGTTGAATCAAGAGAAAATATTAAGAGTGGGATTGAAGAAGACTATACAGTAGACAAACTTGTATTATGATGGCACTTTATTTTTTGTTAATTGTAAAATGCAGCTTAGTTTAATCTATTTTCAGAAACCAATTCCTTGCTCTCAAATGGAGAAAAATAAATCACAGACTTACATCTACTTATACCAGTTAAGATGCTTTTTCTAAAGCTTTAAACTGGGGAGAAGAATAGACTATAGGTAAAATGGTAAAATGGTAATTTGATGGCCCTTCTTTTAATTATTCAAAAGCCCTAGGTATGAGCACCAAAACCTAAAACAGGGACAACTGAAACACTACAACTATTAGTAGTCAGGAACCCCACAGGATAAATAACATTGCTTTCAAACCTCTACCCTCTTGGTTAATTATATTCCAGTGGAACATAACATGAAGACAGTACCTTTCTTCAAGGAGGATGTGGAAGGAACATACACTTGTTTCAAAAATAAAGGGTGTAAAAATAGTTACCTTGAACCCATCATCAACACTCCTTAGAGCCAATGTCCCAATCACATCATCAGCTTCCACGCCGGGTACCTGCCTTTGGGTAAGCTTTCATGACTAGGTTCCAAAGATCATCAAGCTCAACTAACCATAAGCATCTTCATACATGACATTTACCTCAATAACCTTAATGGACATAGCCTTGATGGATGCTTTCAAATATTGAAGCCCCTGAACTATGGTATCAGGTGTAGGAGGACGATTGTTCTTGTATGAAGGGTATAGATTATGACGAAAATTGATGCCTTCAAACAAATTACGCGTATATGATCAGACATACTATTTTTGAAGAAATTAGCCAAATTTGTACAATACTAGCCAAACAAAAACAAAAAGGCCATAGATATATAGCAAATAGAAAAACTTGAAATTCACTCAGAAGTAAGAAATAATTTGATTCAAAACGAACTAAGAGAAGGGAAGGACAAACCAACAGACAAATAGGAAAAATAACAAACATCAAGGCTATAAAAAATGTAATATCCATTGAATTAATCAAAGATATAAAGCATACGTGCAGCTGTCACACAAGTCTAATTGTCAAGAGAGGTAAATATAAATAATTGCAAAAAACCGATTAAGTGGTTTCCATAACTAAGTAGCAGTAGTCATTTTAACCAGAAAAAGTAGAGGCGATAAGACTTTTCGGAATTCCTTTCTGAAGGGAGGAATGCAAGATCAAGAGACTTGTTCCAACTAGATAACTTGTAAAAAGGAGCATGTTTTAGTGAGATATTCCACTTCAACGAGGATATAACAGCCATCCACTGCCAGATAAGTGTTGTGCCAATCCCAATAAAATAAACTGATCCATCAAAGGAAAATATCACTAATCCATAATCTGTAATACCTTGAATTGTTATGTTCTCCTAAACAACCTTTATCCTCACAAAGAAACGGTAGGTAAGAGAACTTAAGAAAGAGAACGGCATCATTTCAGCGAAAATAATAATAACAGAACAAAAACCTAAGGTTCAGCAAATCCAGAAGAACCAAAGACATCCACTGACCCCGTAGGAAGCTGAGCATTTTCAACACCAGACCCATCTATTAAGCATGCTCAGTATTCCCTAATCTAAATGGTTTAAGCTGCATATGAGTGCAACCTAGCACTCATTAGTACTAAGGATCTCTGTTAAGTAAACTGCAACTGACCAATTTTTTGGTAATGTTATGGCATGTGATTGCTCATATGAACTATTGAATTTTATTTTCTATACCACTATATAACTCATATCAACTGTTGAAAATTTCTATCGCATAATCAGCTTGTTTCTTGAAGAGTAACAATTCATATACACATCTATCTCTATGAATATGAATGCAGCTTTCCGTGCATTTATCCATATGTGCCAAATCTATCTCTATATTTCAGGGTTTTACAGTTAAAATTCACATCACAATCTTTGTGTTTCATGTCAAATATGTTTTTGTCCAGAGGAAGTAATGAGCTGTCCAGTAGTTCTCTAAGGGATAAAGTTTTCTTAACTCTTGCAAGATGCAGGAGTAAGCAATGTAAAATATGTCGTGGGATCATCTCATACATCCTATACAATCACATAAGTTGGTGTATGATGATAAGAATTGGAGACACACACATGCATAGCTTGTACTGTTCAGAGGTTAATCATGTGTCTTCCATTCAACTATACCCTGATTATCATAATAAAAATAGGACAGGCATCAGGTCACATTCTTTATATCATTTACTTGCAAATAGAATCAAAGAAAACTGAATCTTCCAATGTTAAAAAATCAAATGACAAGATATATATGTTCAAAAAAAAATCTGAAAAATCCTTACTCCTAATTACTAATAAATTTGTTCGATAAAGAAATAGAAAATTCTATATGGAGATAATAACA
>JAVXUL010000010.1:864402-888232 GCA_035590515.1 Trichilia minutiflora
CTCTTGGAGGCTTGGGGGAGGACTTCAAGCTTCAATGAAAGTAGATTTGGGTGAGTTTTTATTCATTCAAATGGTTAAAGTTTTTAAAAGTTAAAAATTTTCATTAATGCATACTTAGGAAACTTAGCAAAGATCCTAGGGTGTAGGGCCTCAACTCAACAACAGATCGGACCGTTTATATTGACCTGAAACCGGTTCGGACTGTGTGAACAGTAATTCAGACCGGTTCAAACCCCATTTTTTATGGGTCGGGCTGATTCGCAGGCCAACCCGACCCGTTAGACACCTCTAATGGGTACGATGGAGTCAAATTTTGTCGTTGCTGCTCTCTCCCGACTTGTAGATGTGTTTGTTGACTGTTAATTTTGTGTCTAATTACCAAAACTCTTCTATTAATAAGACAGCTGATTATTTTTAACTTCCAACAGATTCCCAATGGACTTTCTCTTACAAATCCTCGGTTTAGAGCGTGTAACCAAGTTTGCTATTGAAAAAATAGTTAGCTCAACGATGACTTATTATTCAAAGAAGGCAAGTTATTGTCACCCCGCATATACATGCATCTTTGATTTACACCGAGGTGACGTGAAGTAATTTTTCTTTTCCCAATCGAAACAGGAAAATTTGAATGTTAAGGAGAAGAAAGTAACCACAACCCAGACTCCAGAAGAACTAAGCAAGTTGTTCAGTCCAGGAAATGAATTTCGATTTAACAGTGTATTGGAGCTTGTAAAAGCAGAAGTTGAAGAACCCGAAACTGAAGAATCAAATTCGAGTTCATCTAATATAGAAAATGAAGTTGTTTCTGTTACCTCGAAGATTTATCATTCTTCTACGCCAGCAGTTATTTAGGTCTCCTTGTAAGTGATACAATTTTGCCACACAACAGCAAAAAGGATACAAAATTGTTGAGATAAAATTATTGACGCATGAAATTCGTTAGGTAAACTAATTTACTCAACAACCAATATTGAGAATCCTGCTTTTACTGTATAAGATCACGACTTTGCTAGTATCTGAGTTGCGTTGAGTTTATATTATCTTGGAAAGAAGAAAAAAGAATGATTAAAGTCACATAATGACATGAGAATGGTAAAAAACCATTGATGTTCCATCAAAAGTAAAATAAAAATAATGATGATAATAGTAAATAAAATCAAAAATAATTATTAAGAGATGAACAATTGAACATAGATGAGATGAGAACCTCTGTATTAAAATTATGAAATCCCAAAAAAGGTGAACAGTATTGCACCAGTGTATCACATCTCAAATAATACTCAGCTTCGGCAAAAGTCTGGTTCTCAAACAAAACTGCCTCAAGAGATAAAGTCAGTAAGACAATTCATTCATGCGATTCGAGCTTCTTCCACAAATAGATAGCTCTTCTTATTATTGGATCAGCTGAAAATCCTTCAGCATATGCACTTATGGCAGTCAAGAGACTTGTGAATTTCTCCCCATTATCCTGTACCCATCATAATTCCGTTTCAACTTAAACAAACTACTTATGCATGCATATAAACGACTTTCAATGGTAAATTTTCAGGAAAGTGAATAAGCACTGTTAGTATGCAAGATGTTAAAAAAGTGCTTCAATGGACCAAGGAGATATTAACATTAATTATCCTCTTCATATCAGATGTAGCAAATACTGAGAACCAATGAAATACTAGTGGAAGGTATAACAGATCGTAGGGCACACTTTACAATGGAACTAGAATTTGGGTATCATGAGCTCTGATTTTTGTGTACAAGGCAATGGCAAATAAATAGTTGCTTCAAAACGAATGAAAGTTACCCCTAGGTATAAATAAGTAAACCTTAATTCAAATAAATAGTTGCTTCAAAATGAATGAAAGTTACCCCTAAGTATAAATAAGTAAACCTTAATTCCTTGAAACAATGGAAAGTAAACGTACCCAATTTGTGAGATGATGTATTTGTGAGACGTTTGTAAAAGAGCAATACTGATACACGAAATGCACTGATGACATCTTTTAGAAAATGATAGGCTTAAACAAAAGTATCCCACAAACAAATATATTTTATTGACAGCATAAGTGTGAGAATGATAGTTATCATCAACTAGAAATTTTTTCCATAATTATGAAAGCTAGAATTTTTGGTGATTGGCTTTGTAGCCTAGTGTATAAAAGCCGATGCCCATCTGACACCAATATCTGAGTCCAAGCACACCCCTAATAGACCATGATTCAGATATGAATGCATGTATATGTAGCAAAATGATTCCCAAGCATAATTAAAATGCACATATGCAAACAAGTTGTGCATCAATTTAATACTTAACATCCCTTAGGTGATTATACAAACCTCAGGCTTTTTAAATGCAAGATCTCCGGTATTAACTGGTACCAAGTAGGCAGGAAGATCACAGCGTAGCAATGCCTGCAATAACCCAATAATTCCAAATATCAAAACAAGGTTGAAAGAATTGATGATCAAGGCAATCTAAATCATGAAATCAGCAATGTTGTCCCATTCAAAATATAAAGAAACACAAATATGAGTTTTTATATACCAGTTAGAGTAATCTACCGGTGGTAGAAATTTTAACCATCAAATAAAATGAGTAGAAATCATCAGGGTTGAATTCAATGGGAGAGGTCTAATGTAGCACTTTTTCTCACAAATTGAGGATACATAAAGACTACACACTGTTTTACGGCAATAGTATTTCCGTATAACTTTCACTTTGAATTACAAAAGAAGAATTTGAGAAATATAACAGGAGTTGTTTAGAATAACAGAACAATGAATTTTGACAAGATTACAATCAGAAGAACAAGCAAAAATAAAAGTTGACAACTTTACCAAACTCTTGCTTAGGACAGCTTGATCAGCAAATGTTATCAAGGCCTGCATAAGAAAGAAAAAGAAGGTTTGGGGCCATTATTTCACAATAAATTGTGGTCATTATTACAAGGGCACATCAAAGAAAGATCATTTAAATTTATTTCCAGTAAAAGTAGCAAATATCAAGAGCATCCTAAACATGTCTAAAGCCAATGTATTGTAATTGGTTCAGATTGCAATTTTTAACTTTTAAATATGTTAGATAAATACAACATTATCAACAAATGTGCACTTGTCTCCACATCCAACAAGCTCTGTCCAATGGCCCAACACCCCAATAACCAGAGAAGAACATGAATAAAAGAAAATGAATATTCTTGTAACATGTTACCTTTCTAATACGTTCTTCTTCAACTTGATCAACACATTGCAACAAATTCTCCAATGTGCCTAAATATTGAAATGAAGATATTAACAAGTCAGGGTGTTAAGAAATATAATTTCATGAAATTTAAACAAAATAAAAATTTGGCATAGATATGCTCAAGGAAAAAGATCGATTTGTGTAATCTGTAATAATATAATTACTCAAATTTCTAACAAAGGGATTAACTCTAAACCAACTAATCAATCACTTAAGATGGTATTTGTGTTTTAATGTGAGATTCTGGGATATATTCAGGTTTAAAATTTCCCATGTATCAAATACATTTCATTCTTTCTCAAAGAATTTACTTAATAAAATGCAACAAAAATAAATTAGTGTACGCATAATTTTCCACTAGCAATAAGTTGAAAAAGAATGCAGCTATAGGTATACTTGGTTTCACTTTTCAGAAGAAAAAAATTCTCATGACCTATTAACATACCAAATTTAATGATCAGTTGCACTGCACGAACATCTCCAATCCCATCGACTCCTGCATTTATAAAGTAATAATGAATCAATCAATCAAATCCAAGACTTGGTTGGATTTCAATAATCCGTGTATAAAAAAGATAACTATTAAGAAACCAAAGTTGCTTCTTTTTTGAAGCTCAATGGTTCCAAAAACCAAACAGTGACTAAATGTGGTCATACCTTACATTTGGAAAGAATTCAAGCTCTAGATAGAAACTAAGAAGCACATCAAGACACCAAGAAAAGTAGAGACATGACTTCTTTCATGATTTTAATTTCACCAGGGGATATGAAGGACCATTAATTAGAAATCTCTAAGAGTACATGCTGCAACAATGTTTACTTTGTGGCTATAGGATTTTGCTTTAAGCATGCCTTGTATTTCCATTATTTTTCACCTTCTTTAAGGAACTCATATTTTCATCTCTCGTTTCAAATAATTTCATCAGTAGAGTCAGAGAATATATATACACATATATATATATGAGAAATTGTATAAAGTATTCCGGTTCAAATGGAAGACTAGCAGTGAATTCTTTTGCTAATATGTAAGCAGATTCTCAGAACCAAGTCTTTCATCAATAATCACATAAAACAAGTTAAATACTTTTCCCTAAAAGATGATTATGGTGAAGATAGAAAACTGCAATGTATACGGAGAATGGTAATATACTGAAATAAGAATTGTGCTAATGCAGGACTGAAATGGGTGTGGGTGGACAAATAAACTTGTTGTAAATAGCATTGCTTATCTCTCCATCATTTTAACTCATGAATAATGCATAAGCAATTGAACAATAAAACTTAACGAAAATATAAACTTAAGCATTCAAATAAAGAAGGTTCCAAGAGCAAACAGTTATAAACAGTTAACTATAGTAGAATCCTCAAACCAGATGAGACATGCAAATTGCATTTTATTTACAAAACCAATTATATATAACCTGGAATATTATCAGATTTGTCACCCACAAGGGCTATCACATCAACAAACTGTGAAGGTTTTAGTTCTCCATACTTTTTAGCAAAATCCTCCATCCCAAATGAAACCATTCTGGCCAAGCAAAACCATAAACAACAAAGCCCCCGATTAATAAAAGGAAAAAACATACATTTGTCTGATAATAGATAAAGACATAAATCCAGAGATACAAATATAGATATAGTTATTAAGTTTAGAAAAAATAAAATCATTTCAAATATACAAAAAATAACCCAATTCCCTCCCCAACCCAGTGCGATAGAAGTTTGACCCCAGTCGTTTTGTACCATTCCAAAAGATTTTACCAACTGAACCAACTAGCACCCACATATATAGATCTTGATATAATTTGAAAGAAAAACCAAATTATGTTAGGCAGCAGAAAGATGAAAGGAAAAAAAGAAATTAAACAGAGAAAAAACACAGAAAGGAAAGAAAGCCCAAAAAAAAAAGATTATTGTTTCACACTTGATATTACTTTCCCAATGTGGGTAACTTTTTTTTTTTTTTAAAAGAAAAAACAAAGTTCAAAATTACAAACTTGGTGGAAAAAATAATGGTCAGCAATACTGAATAGTTTAAGTCCAAAGAATTGCTATTTCAGAAGTATACATCATCTAGACCTTCAATCGAATCCAGCAGGTTATCCAACCCAGAATACAATAGCACATCACAGTAAATTTTACACTCACCATTTTAATTGCATTGAGAAATTTTTGTTACATGTCAGAGATTTTCGGAATATTGACTGTGAATTTTAGTGATTTAAATGTTATATTATAAGAACAATAAAAATAACTATAAACACACTGAAAAGTAAAACAGATAACAGAAATTGAAGGGCTTCTTAATTCCTCAATAATTCAAACTTTTAAAAGAATGAAGTATGTACGTGTACTAACTCAAATCCACGTGGTGCAATTCGTAGAAGGCGTAATGAAGGAGAAAGAATCTGAAAAAAATCTTTGTCCGGGGAGACAACTCGTACCTGTAATAAGTTTAATCAAGAGAAAGCTTTAAGGGTGGGATTGAAGAAGCAAATATAGTAGGCAAACTTGTATTATGATGGCACTTTATTTTTGGTTAATTGTGAAATGCAGTGTAGTTTAATCTATTTTTAATGAAGCAATGCATTGCTTTCAAAGGAGAAAAATAAATCCCAGACTTACATCTACTTTTATACCAGTTAAGATGCTCTTTCTAAAGCTTTAAACCGGGGAGAAGAATAGACTATAGGTAAAATGGTAATCTGATGGCCATTTTTTTAATTACTCAAAAGCCTTAGCTATGAGCATCAAAACCCAAACTGGGACAACAGAACTGCTACAACTTTTAGTAGCCAGGAATCCCACAGGATAAATTGCATAGCTTTAGAACCTCTTGTACGAAGACAGTACTTTTATTCATGGAGTGGGGAAGGAACATACACTTGTTTCAACAATAAGGGGAGTAAAAATAATTACCTTGAATCCATTATGAACACTCTTTAGGGCCAATGTCCCAATCACGTCATCAGCTTCCACACCGGGTACCTGCTGTTGAGTAAGCTCTCATCACTACCTTCCAAAGTCCATAAAGTTCAAGTAACCATAAGCATCTTCAAACATGATATTTACCTCAATAACCTTAATGGACATAGCCTTGATGGATGCTTTCAAATATTGAAGCCCCTGAACTATAGTATCAGGTGTAGGGGGACGATTGTTCTTGTATGATGGGTATAGATTATGACGAAAATTCATGCCTTCAAAAAGATCACACATATATGATCAGACATGCTAGTTTGGAGAAATTAGCAAACTATGGACAATATTAACCGACAAAGAGTGAAAAGACCATAGATATATAGTTAATAGAAAACTTGAAATTCCCTTAGAAGTAAGAAATAATTACATTCAAAAAAATGAACTAATAGAAGAGAAGGACAAAAAAAACAGACCAACAGGAAAAATGACAAAGGTCAAGTATATCCAATGATATTAATGAGAGATATAATGCATATGTGCGGATGTTATACAAGTCCAATTATCAAGAGAGACGAACGAAAATAATTATGAGAAAACTGATTAAGTGTTTTTTCATAATTATAACCAAGTAGAAGTGAGTCATTTTGAACAGAATGGTAAGGGATATATCCAAAGGCGATAAGTTAAGACTTCTTTCAATTCCTTTCCGAAGGAATGAGAAATAAATGCAAGATCAAGGGACTTGCTCCAAATAGATGACTTATAAAGAGCGTATTTTACTGACATATTCCACTTCAACCAGGATATAATAGCCATCCACCCACCAGACAGGTGCTGTGAACATGACAGAGGCCAGTCCCTAGATAATAAACTGCTCCATTAAAGGACAATAACAGCAATCTAGAATAAAATGAAACATATTGTTCTCCTAAACAACCTTTATTCTCTCAAAGAAAAGGCAGGAGAGAGGACTTTAGAGAGAGAATGACATTATTCTGAGAAGAAACTAATAACAAAACAAAAACCGAAGGTTCAGCAAATTCAGAAGAAACAAAAACATCCACTGATCCCACAGGACACTGAGCATTTTCAACACCAGACACAGCTATTGAGCATGCTCGGTATTGTACAATCCCTAAACTAAATAGTTTAGGCTACATATGAGCACAATCAACGAGTAGCACCACGTGAGTAGTAAGGATCTCTGTGGGGCAAACTGCAACTGACCAAATTTTCAGTAATCTTATGACATGTGAATGCTCATATGAACAACTGATTTTTATTTTCTATACCAATATATTACGTACGTCAAATTGATGGATATACCTATCACATAATTATAGCTTGTTTCTTACAAAGAATAACAATTCATATACACATCTGTCTCTATGAATTGGAACTTAGGTTTCAGAGCATGTATCTATAGTTGCCAAATCTTTTCTCCATATTTCAGGATTTTACAGTTAGAATTCACACCACATTCATTGCATTTCATGTCAGATCTGTTGTTGTCCAGAGGACGCAATGAGTTATCCAACAGTACCTTTAAGGGAATAAGTTTTCTACACTCTTGCAAGATACAGGAGTAAAAACCACATCGTGGAGAAACCAGAGTATGATACATTGTAGGATCATCTTATACATCCTACATAATCATTTATGATGGTGTAAATAGCATATACTGTTAGGAGGTTAATCACGTATCTTCCATACACGTGAATCATCCTAATAAAAATAGGACAGACATCACCCTCCATCCTTGACGTCATCTACTCGCAAACAGAATGGAAGAAAACAGAATCTTCCAACGTTTAAAAATGAGGTACTGATATATATGTTCAAAAAAAAAAAAACCTCAAAAATCCTTATTCCTAACAAATTTGTTCAATAAAGAAAGAGAAAATTCTATAATGAGATATTAACAACTGAAATATTCATATTTTGACCAAGCATGTGATCTAGGATATCGAAACAGATTTTGAAATCAATGTTGAACTATGAAGTCATTGGCTATCAGCAACAGTTCAATATCAAGGCATACATGTCATCTGCCATATATCTGAATCAAGTTATCACATGATGGAAAATTTCTTCATAAGAACCATAAGATTCTTGAGTCTTTACTTACAAACGTAGTTTCCTATCTTACAATGGATCGGCCAACTTTATCAACTTCATTGTCATAGTAAAAGAAGAAAAAGACATAATAGTAGTAACCATTAAAAATAAAATTACCTTTTGCATTGACATTTTCTTTTGAAGAAATAGAAGAATGACCAAATGCAAATCCTGAAAACAAAAGGTTCCTTTTATCAATTTTGTTTAAAAGATTGACAGACCAAAGTACCCCATAACTTAAGTTTATTCTCCTCTGACCCACAAAAGGGAACATCAAAATTAAAAACTATCATCTGATAAGATAAGACAACCTGGAAATTGATTATGTCTACAAACACCAACATTCAACCGTAGTCTCAAATATACACAACTCCACCCCATAGAACATCATAAGAACTAATTGTATGAATAACCAAAAATGTACTTTGAAACAACTGATTTTAGAGTCTACAATACAGATTAGCAGCAATAGTTCAGACACATCAACATAATGATTTCAAAGCTTAAAAATTGTACTTCAAAAGGACTCTAGAATGCCGCTTTGAATTAATAGGCCAGTGATTAAACTTCAAGCATCAATTGCACCTCTTCCTTCAATAAGCTGAATTGTGGAATTTGTCCAAAGAGCTTTCAAACTTTGGCGCTCATAATTTACTGGGGTCCAATGAATATATTCCATTCATTAATGTCAGATGCATAGATTGTCAAACCAGAGACAACATTATTCAGGAGCTAAAGTCCCAAATTCACCAATTTCATTACTATAACCTTAAGGACAATTATAATATCCTCAACTTCCAAAGATACAAGTAGAAGGCACATATTCAGATGAGGATAGCATTGTTGCTAAAGACTCCTAAACTTTCAAATTACAGTATTCAAGAAGTTCGGCAGATTTTTTTATTTTTTTGGTTGGATTAAGAGAAAGATAAATGTTTTAGTTAAAGCAAAAAGAAAGGAGGTACAAAGTATCCACGGTTCCATAGATAACTATAGCAAATGCATTAAACTAACAAGATCTCTTGGAAAAAAGGAAAGGATTAGGATGATAAAAGAAACAGCAGCTCATGCTGAAAACAATCTCAAATTTCTTTTGTGCAGCTTAGCACATTTATTTCTTAAAATCCTGTAGTCATTTCTAGGTACTTATAATTCACAGGGAACAGTATTTTATAAAGTTTTGAACCAAAGTAAATAATTAATGATCAAACTAAAGAGATTTACTACTTTTCACATAGGGATCAAGTTGGGACCAAAACTTTATATTACTTGAAACAAGTTACACTTTAGAAAGCATCACATTTTGTAGGTTTACTACAATTAATGTGACAAAGATAAATGAGGAAGATCTAAGTAAATTCAACTAAGGACAACTGGGAGTCAAAACACTAGCCATAACAACTCCATTTGTGACAGACAACTAGAACCTAAAACAATTCAAAACAGCTTATTTACAAACCAAACACACAATGCTATGATGGAAATTTAAAACAAGCTAAAAATTGACCGAACCAAGTATTAAATATAAATGGTTCAAAAGCAGTTTTGCTCACCATCATGGTCAAACACCACCTGCACGTAAAAAAAAAAGGAAAAATAAACCAATAAGAGGCACTCCCATTGAAAAATGGGAAAGAAATAATAAATATTCAAAAGAATGAAAATTGTAAGGAAAGAAACAAAAGAAATAGGACAATCTAACATAAGTTAGGTCATAGCATCAAAGGAGAACCTAGGGGAAAAGGGAGAAAAGAAAACTCTTTTTTGCTACATTGCAGCTTTCAATGCAAGTGTTAATCAAAGAAATAATATTATGAATTATTAAAATCAATGAATTAGTCCTCTCCTATGCTTGTGATTTATGACAACCCCAATGAAATTCAGAATGTGTAGTTAACCCAAGAAAGAGTAAAGAATGGTACATAGAAGTCCAAAGCATCTAAACCACTTTTTTGCCCATGTTCGCTTCCATTATTTACAATGCAAACCTAAATCTAAATTTTACGCAGAAACAAGAAACACTGAAAAACACAATGGAAAAATAGTCATACCGCTACATGTGAAGGGAAAAACTCCAATACATCAATAATCTGCAAGAAAGAGAGAAACAACCAGAAAACTTTAGACATGAGAAACTTGAAGTAACTCTTGAATGATTAAATTTACGGCCTACCTCAGCACACTATTTATCAATTTTTTCCCTTTCTCTCTAATTTTATCCCCCTTGTATTATTCTTATTTGGTGCTACATCAATAATATTTCTAGGTTGGAAACTAAATAGTATTATAGCATAAAATAACAAACAAATAGCATTCTTAGAATAATGAAATAATCCATAAACCAAATATATTAGGACATGAGCTCTAAACTCTACATCTACATCTGGCACAATATAGTGAGTGTGTATCACAAACAAACCGACCTGTGCATCACAAGAAATCTTACACACTTTGATAACTAAGGAAGAAAATGATAATTTTTTTTTAATAAATCAGTTTTTATCAATGCCGAGCGAGAATAATTGTTAAATCAAAATGAAAGAAGTCATCTGAGAACCCTGTAATATGTTCCTTATCCCCAATAAAATCAATCTTCCTCCCAACATTCCTTTTTATACTGCAAATGCTAATCTATTATCTAAGATAAAATTAATCTTAGCATCAGAGTATAGTAAATAAACAGAATTACAGAAATACCATGAACCTAAGGATATAAACATCACTCACAAGAGATAGAGCTGAAAATATAGTTAAAACCCAATCTCCATTGCCATCAGCATGTGATAGATGACCATGATGCAACTTTGCTGCTCAGAGTAAGAAAAAGATAAAATAATGATTAAGGGAAATTATATTCCCATATTTTCACAAAACTTCCAGTGAAAAGTAGAATATCAGTACAAGGGAGCAAAGGATTGAAAAATATGAATTCAAATAAGATGAATCAGATAAACGCACAGGTAACTATTGTATTCTGAAAATCCTACACAAAACCACCCCAGTGAAAATTTTGATAATATTGGAAGACTATAAGCTTCAAATCAGCAGATTAGACAAAGTACAAATTTATCCATTGCATCTTCCCCCACTTTATCCATAACATGTGTTCATCTCTGGATACTTCTCTACCAAATAGGAAGAAAAGTACAGGTAATCAAAATTACAATTAAAGGGAATACAAGGGTTTATCAATCTTTCAAATTTTAAACATATTATACATGTTACAAGACTCTGATGCCATAAACATAGAAGTACTGGCTTGGGATACATGTTTATACGAAACAGAGGAGCCCACAGGTCAGTTATAGTAAACTTCACGGAGGATTTTTATGTTTATCAAAAAATTTAGAAAATATGGATAAATAATAAATTATTGGTAGTGCTTTGTCACTGGATGCAAGTATAGCTTTTTGCTTAGTAAAAATAATGAGCTGTCCCTGGTTATTCCTCCACAGCTGCCTCTCATACTACTTATTAAGCCAACTATGTCTATGACACAAAGTTACAAATAGCATGCATATCCATAAATGTTTTCATAATTTTTATGAAGAAAAAGTTGTTACAATCAAGCATTTAGTGAAGTGTAAAATATCAAGTTAATTGCTTTAGTTTCAAATATTAAGACAAGAAAAATACAACATTCCAATTCTAAGATTTCCAATCCACTAAAAAACAAGTTTATATTATTCTTTCCATAATATTCTAATATCAGACAAGGATGGATCCCCACCCTTCCACCCAACATCTTCAGATGAAGTTTCCTTTTTCTTAATTATTTTTCAAACTCAAACTCAAACTCAATTTCAATTCCAAACTCAATAAGTCGTCCGACATAAATAAAGAAAAGAATGATACAACATACCCAGAAGCTTGTAGTAAGCTCTATAAATGATTGATGTACCATCAATGAGCATCACTCTACCATTTGATGGTTTTGGGTTTACTGCTCTTTCTTCATACATCTCTGAATCAATTGCCTCAAGGTACAATGTTTGTTCACTTCTAGAAGTAACTACACCACTGTGAAAGCTTGCATGACCAATTCCAAGAGCAGTCTTACTCAAATTATTAAATAAACTGTAGTTGCCCTACGGAACAAAAATCATATCCAAGAATCGTATCAATCAATAATGGTATGCTAGTTACCTCCTCAATAAATTAGAGAACACAAAAAAACGGTTAGACATCTTATCCCTTTTTCTTTGTGAAGAAATAGAAATATCTTCATCGATTTTTTCTCTTAAAAAACAAAAAGAGTGAACAATCAAGATGTTCACAAAACCTAAGAACAGCCTTCAGAATCAGAAAAAGGATCTAAACAGTATATACTGAACAAACTATTAGACATCTTCTACCATGTATAAACTAAACAAGGAATAATCTCAAAAACCATCTTTTACAATTTTTAAATCCTAAAAATATCAATTTTACTGTCACAAAAAAAAATACATCCAAACAATCTCTAAAAATCAATGGAGAGGTATAAAAAACGATTTCTTATTGAAACATAAAAAGAAGGCCAATTAAAATAACAAGAACTCGTAAAAAAGGTTTATGAATTTTGTATAATATTACGGTTGAGAGTTACCTTCGTGGGTTGGAAGGATGAAGAATAGGCTGGACCAAATTTCTTGATACTAAACAAATTGTTTCCAACACATTGGGGCTTTGAAAAATCTTTTCCGATGCAATTGAAACTTCTCCAAAAAGAATGGATGCGAGAATGTAAAGACTGCATATATGCCATATATTTAAAACAACCTCAATATAGCATGGCACGAAGAAAGAACCTCCAAAGATTGCACCTGGAATCCAAAAGCCAGTTCTCACATGATAAGAAAAACATGAAAATTATAGTAAATGAAGGCAGAAATACTAAAAAAAAATCCTCATTTGAGTCACCAACCTCAGTAGAAATTAAGGTAGGTGAAACCCAATAGTTACATTAATATTTATACCAAGTTAAAAGCCATGACTTGGTCATCAAGAAAATAACATATACAAAAACGTCCATGAGCAATGTATTGATATATCTAAAGAAATTTTGAAGTTGCCCAATCTTAAATATTTCCAATCATGTAGTGGATCGATCATGGCAATGAACTGCCAATACAATATAACAGACAAAATCCAATGCTGCAATTAAATATCTAAAAAAAAATAGTTGAAAATTGATTTTAACACTTTCATTTATTAGGAACCAAAACAACCAAAATAACTGGTTTCATTTTTTTCAGATTCTAATTTCAAAATTTTGTTATCATATTCAAAAAGTAAAATGTATTTACACAGATAAAATAGAATTTCAAGCATCGTTAATTGTTGGCTGTGGCGATATCACTAGCCTAACTCAAGGTTAACAACAACAACTATTTCCTTACCAAGGAACTGAAACAAAATACAACAAAATAAGATGAAAAAAACAAAATAATCTCGTTAAACAACAGTATCGAGCTTCAAACTAGCGATATTACATACTATACTTGACAACAAAAACCCTAAATTCCTTTTCATTACAATTTCTTAGCGATTAAATTGAAACGATTAAATTTACATCAATAATCAAATGGCTGAAAGCAAACAACAAAAGATAAAATAAGAATCGAAAAACAAATACAAAATTCACAAAAGAGTAAAAATGGAATCGCTTACATTGAAGGATTTGCAAAGAGCTATCAAGTGAACTGTTGCCCGCCAAAACGAGGGATTTGGAGAATGTATGTCCTTATCTTAATGGCCATACGATTCCCATGACAAATATCAGCCGTTGGATTAAATTTTTGAATAATAACATCTAGGTGTCCAATGATTTATATTTTTATAAATGAAGACATAGTTTAACCACATGTACATGACAGATCCTCCACTGGCCACTGCCGTTCGGTTAAAAGCTTTAAATATTAATTATTAATACAAAAATGAATTAATCTTATTTTAGAATCATCACAATATTAAACTAAAATAATTTTAAAAAATTATGATAAAATACAAATTTTAAAATTTAATTCAATCAAGTTTTGTGTTTCAATTTTTGTATTTTAAATTTTGAATTTTGAATTTTTATTTTTATCTTACATATTATTTATTTTTTTTAAATTATATTAAATAATAAATTAATGTATTAAGATATTATTCTATTATAACCAAGTTCCGGTTTTAGTTGAGTTTTCAATTGTGACCATCCAAACAAAAAATTGAATTGATATTGATTTAATAAATCAAAAATTTTGAATTATGAAATAAAATCGATTGATTCAATTTAATTCTATTGATCTAATTTGGTTGATTAATTTTTATCCACCGCTATCTGCAGGAGTTACAAAAGTCATGTTACATTTATCGAATATAATTATGAACTCAGAATTACAGTCTTGTTTGTTTAAGAAAAAATATTATTTCATGAATTTTGTCTGTCAGTGGAAGGTAACAAGAGCCACCCCACGTGAAACTGTCAACTTTTTAAAAGATGAAGAGTTGAAATGATTCCGAATATTCATGGGTCCACTCCAGTTATTGCTACCCAACTGGGTTTTGTTCTTACTGTTGACTTGAGTGGCTCTTTGGGTAAAGATGAAAAAACGCTTTGTTCTGGATTCAACTGCATCAGATAATCCGTGAAGGAGAATAGATAAGCAATCGATTTTTCAGGTTTCTGTTCTAAACTTGTTCAACTAGCTAAATGAAAGATTCTATAGCTTGTTAAATTGTCAAATTTTTATGACTTGTTTCAGTGCATATACTCCATTGTTATCCTGTTAAAGCTATGTTGTTCTGGGAAAAGTGCTTCGGAAAAAAGTTGAGCTTGGTTCTGTAATCATTAGTAGAGTTGACTTTACTTGAAAGCTAATGTTAACTGATGTAGATAAATGTGGATTCTCTTACTCTCCTTTCATGGTCCTTTTTGCTCTTTAATTTATTGATTTTTGGAACTGATTTATGAAAGACAATTGTCTGCTGAAAGCAAAAAATGAATATAGTTTTCATTTGAGTTTTAATTTCAAAGATTCCAAATCTTTTCTTTTCCAAGCCAATATGCTAGCTTATAACATTCTAGCCCAGTTTACTTAACCCACATGATTTTTCTCTTTACCCAATAAAAATTAATTTGTTGTGGCATAGACAGACAAGAGATCAATAATTTGACAACAACGCGAAGGGCAAACCTAGTTTGAAAAGGAATGACTGATTTCTGAATTCTTGAAACTTTATAAAATCATCTCTCTCTTTTTTCTGTTTTGGTTAAAGATTGACTTTACATTGAATAGGGAATGCGAACACTATAGTAGCCTATCATTATAGAGATTTAAGACATGAGGTTGATCTGATCTTGTTGAAATCTGTCTTCAATCGGTGGAACAGGTGCCTCTTTAAATTAACTGACAATTTGAAAAGTTTTTTTTTTTTTCTTTGAGAATATAATTTATTGATGAAGTATCACAATATATGTATATCTGATCATCTCTAGGAGCTGGAATATCTCTTGTTTGCAGTCTGTTCTTCCTTTAAATTCCATATTTAAAAACAATTCAATGTTCTGCATCATTTATTCGTCGTTGTAAACAAAAACTCATAGTATCCACAAAAAGTATGCATGCTTATTTGTCCACTACATGACCGTTTACTAGAGGTAAAAGCAATTTGCAATACTTATATTCTGATTTTGGTCTGCAAGATTTTGCTCACTAAAATTTACAAATTTGACAATTTTTCAAGATGGAGGGTATAGTTGTGCAAGCAGCTGGGCAAGCAGCAGGTTCATTGGTGAATCCAGCAGTAGAAGGTGGGAAAGGCATATTCAATTGTTTGAAGCGCAAGTATCGTTATGTGAAAAATATGAGCAAGAACTATGAAGTGCTTAAAAAGGTAGAAAAAAGTCTACGTGCTGAAGAGGACGATGTAAAAACAAGGCTGGCAGTGAATGAACCAAGAATGGAGAAGACTCACGATTGCGAAACCTGGCTCCAAGAGGTAGCACAGAAGAAAGGTGAGATTGAAAAATTGAAGACTGAATATAATAGCACCCACAGATTCCTGTGTGGCATGTGCCCGTTTCCTAGTCTGCTGAAGCTCGGTAAACAAATAGTGAACAAGAGCGAAGAGGTGGTTCGCCTAAAGGATCAAAGAAGCAAAATAACCATAATGGCTGAAAAACTACCGCTTATAAAAAAACATCCCGTGAAAATAGATGATGTTCCATCACTTAATAAGCATGTAGAAATGCTACAAGAATGTCTACGAAATGAAAAATTGAAGAGAATTTGCATATGGGGACCAATGGGAGTCGGGAAAACTACAATAATGGAGCACCTGCATGAAGCTGTTCGTGAATCCGATCAATTCAAAATTATTCTTTGGGTAGATGTTGCAGGCAACAACACAAGAGATATACAAGAAGAACTTCTGAAGCAGTTATATCCGAATGGGGGAGAGCTAGGCAATTCTAACAGAGCGAACATGATATCTGAAAAGCTGGAGAATAAAAGCTATTTATTATTTCTTGATGAAGTTGCTTCAGAGATTGATTTGAAAGAAATTGGCATCCATGATGATCATGAACATGGAAAGGTGGTCTTTGCAAGCAGGTACAAAAATATATGTGAGGATACAGATGAGGACATCAATGTGAAGAAATTGTCTGCTGAGGATGCTCAAAAGTTGTTCTGGAAAATAGTGGGATGGCATCTGAAGGATAGTAGAGACATCCAGGCAGTGGCAAGATTAATAATTAACGAGTGTGGTGGTATGCCAAAAATTATTAAGTTGATCGGAAGGAGCTTGGCAAATGAGAGTGATCCAGCTTTGTGGAGGGATACGTTGAATCAATTGAGATCACCAAGTACGGAACCAAAGCAACAATTGGAAGAGTTTTACAGGTCGTTTAAACTTGTATGCGACAAGCTATACCCACACATTCGGTCCTGCTTATTGCATTGGGCAGTTTTTCCTGCTGGGTATGAACTTCACCAAGACTACATTATTGATTACTGGAGAGCAGAACAACTTTTCCCGCAATTAAGAAAGCTTGGAGAGGCACGTGACAGAGGGCAAGCAATATTGAAAGAATGTGTCCAGAAGTCTCTATTGGAAACGGGCAGGAATAGGTCTCACTATAGAATGTTTGAGCATTTTCAAAGAGTGGCATTAAGAATTGCAAATCAGAGAGACAATGATTTCAGAATTTTAGTGAAGGAGACAGAGAAGATTGAAGAAGAGGAATGGGAACATGCAAATCGGATCTCCTTGATTAATTTCTGTCATTTCGCTCTACCGGATAGCCCAAGATGTTGTAAAATCTTAACACTGCTGATTCAAAAAAGTGTCTTGCCTGAATTTCCGAGATCTTTTTTTGGATATATGTGCAGCCTTCGGCTTCTTTACTTGCATGATACTAACATCAGGTCGCTTCCACCATCTATCTCCAGCTTGATACATCTCAAAACATTACTCCTGAATAATTGTAGTCAATTATTGGAGCTGCCTGCTGAAGTAGAATATCTCCATAGTCTTGAAATCCTTGATGTACGTCTTACTGGAATCCAAAGTTTACCTACTGAACTTGGGGAATTGACCAATCTTAAATGTCTGAGAGTATCATTTGTAGAAAATGTTGGGAATCACAACTGTGTCAATTTTGAACCAAGGGAGATGATTGCTTCTAACATAATTACAAGGCTTTCGTCATTAGAAGAATTGAGCATTGATGTGGAACACAACAACAGAAGATGGAAGCAAAATGTTGAAAATATTGCCAAGGAACTTGCCAAATTGGAAGACTTGAATACTCTTTGTTTTTACTTTCCCAAGGTGGAGTGCTTCCAGAGTTTCATTAGAACGAGTAAATCATGGAATGGAAACAACACTCCGCTGAGTGGCAACAGCTTCAGAGCATTCAGAATCCTTGTTGGTTATCACCAAAGAAACAGTCCACTTAGAGAACTCGATGTCTCTGGATGCTCAGCAGAAAAGCATTTTAGATTTTCTGATGGTCAAGGGTTTCCTGATGAAGTGTTAAAGACACTGGAGCAGGCATCTGCTTTTGAGCTGGTTGGTCATCGTAATGCTACCAGCTTATCTGATTTTGGTGCTGATAAATTAGGATGGCTTGAAGCTTGTATAATTGAAGATTGCACTGAAATGATAAACATTATTGATGGAAATCTTAGTGGAGGTATTGCACTTCAGTGCTTGAAGAAGCTACACATTAGCAACCTTCCAAAGTTGCTGCATGTTTGGACAGGATCTTTGGAATCTGAAAGCCTTGACAAGCTCACAACTTTAACACTTAAAGGATGCCATTGTATGAAAACACTCTTCTCTCAGGAGATGGTCTGTCGACTTAACCAGCTACAACATCTGCAAGTTGAGGAATGTAACGGGATTGAAGAGATAATTAAGGCTGGAAGTGTAGTTGATCTCAAGGCCTTTCCCAGGTTGAAAAATTTTCTACTCATTAATCTTCGTAGACTGTCCAACATCTGCCATGATCTGCCATTGGAATGGCCCTCTTTGGAGACAATGAAAATCAAGACCTGCCAGGGGCTAACAGATTTCCCATCTACTGTTGAGAAAGCGGCTAAAATGAGAGTGATTTTGTGTGATGAAGACTGGTGGAACCAGTTGGTTTGGCCAGATGACAATGTCAGAGTTCATTTCCAGAGCTTACGTCAATTTATATGAGGAAAGATCAAACGCACACATTTTTAAAGCAACCATCACATAGTTTCAGCACCTCACTCAGATTATTGTTTAAAATCTTTTATGTTTGCATTTTTTGCAGTATTTGGCTTTTGAGGGTTGTAGATTGTTGTGGGTCTTTGTAATTTTCCAACATGTTGCTGTGGTTTGTGTAGATGGCTTGCAGTGTTTTTGCTGCAATGCTAACAGTGATGGATAGCTGATGTAGTTGGGAAGTAAGATTTGAAGGTCATTGTCTTATTTATGAGCGGAGTAAGATATGTAAAACTATTCTGAAGTCTTTATACCTATTAGCCCAGTTTAATGTCTCAGCTGGATCTTATTTTCTCTTTTACTTGGTTGTATTATTGTAACGTGCTGTTTGAAGGTTGATTTCGAAATCTATCCGATACCTTTCCCTTAATACAAAGTTTTAGGATCACAACTAATGTACTTTGTTAATAAACCTTGAAATGATAATTATTAAATACAATCTCAATCATAGAAAATATATTAATATATCGTTCTAATTAAATATTAACATGAATCCAAATCCAAATAACTCAGAAATTTAATACTGAGAATTTTACAAAAACTATAAAAGCAAGTAGGGAGGCAAACTTCTCAGAACTTGGAGCAAAGAACTCGACATTATGAAGGAAAATCATTATTAGCGGTTAATTTATACCTCTAAATGGGGCAGAAGGACCTGGAATATATATATATATATATATATATATGAAGAAAAAAAAAAGAGGAGGAAGAAAAAAGAAAAGTAAGAAGAAGAGGAAGAAGAAGAAAGAAAGAGGATTTATGCAAAGGACTCTGCCTTCCCATCTTTCATATTATTTTGTAATCAAGACACAGCTGAGATTACTCCATATTTGTCTTTCAGGTTTAACTAAGCAGCAACTGACAATCGTGACAGAAAATTTTCATGCTTTGGTAATCGGTCAGTAATCACACACAATCTAAAACGAAAGAGCGAGCAACAGAGAAACAACAGTATCAACAACTTTGATTTACATTGTGTTAGATTACATCCACCTTGCCTTT
The DNA here is from genome assembly GCA_035590515.1 of Trichilia minutiflora. NCBI lineage: Eukaryota > Viridiplantae > Streptophyta > Magnoliopsida > Sapindales > Meliaceae > Trichilia > Trichilia minutiflora. The sequence goes on from JAVXUL010000010.1 coordinate 884,417, forward strand.
TACATTTCCTTATAAACATCAAATCTAGAAACGAAGTAATTTTTCTTTTCATATATCTTCACATGTAACAGTAGAACAGTTTTGAGGTTGCAACTGTAATTCATAATCTTCCCACTCTAGTGCATCCCACCAACTCTTCTCTGCTTTAATCCCTATTATTGTGTTCTTTAACTTGGAATCTGCACCAATCTTCTTCAACCTCAAGCAATCATAGAAGCTGACATGTTCTAATGAGGGCCAAGCACTTGTCACCAGTCCTGGCAAATAATGGAGCGTTAACTTCTTCAAATTTGGGAGCATAATGCAACCAGAATCAACTATTTCGCCCTCATGCATTATTTCTTCCATGGCTGGACAATCTTCAACTACCAACTGCTCTAGTTTTGACACAAATTGAATCACAGAGCTTCTAAAGACATATTTGAACTTTGGACATGCGTTCGCAGACAAAATTTTTAGCTTAGCAAAGCTTCCTTTTGGTATACATCCCTCACAAATACATGGCAAGTTCCACAAATGATGAATACTTAAGTTCTCCTGCTTGGGAAAACAGAGTAAGTTCCTTGCTATCCACAACGGTTTCAATCTTGGGGCCCCAACTTATTATACAAAATTTCAACCATTGATATTTCCTACTCCGAAGTTGGTTAGACAAGAGATGTCAAGGTGATGATCCAAATAGAAAGCAGTACTATGAGCTAATGTTCTGACGACTGCATCAGGTAGATTCTCACCATTTACAAATCTCAGGCATGGACAATGCTGAGCATAATCAAACTCCAAATGGGCTGGGACTCAAGAGGTGATTTTCTTTACATCACCACCAATGACCAATTTGAACTCAGTTAAGAGTTAAGCATTCCACGCTGTGCTTGATTGGAGGAACAGTTTGAGAAGCTCTGGTTCAGGGAAATGAAGACAGAGAGAATGCAACCCTGTCAAGGTACTGACCTCAGTAATGACAAATTTCATGTCATCACTCCACCTTCGATCTCCTGGAAACTAACTATACCTAAAGACTTTCTAGAGCACCCAGGCTTGATATTGTGCCAACAGTTGATAAATCCATAGGAGGATAGATGCTAATTTTCCGATTTCAACAGGTAACTTGCTAATCTCAGTGCCTCCCAGATCAAGCACCTCCAGAGTTCAGAGAGATCCAACATAAGAGGGAGCATGACTAGATGTTCACAATCATGTAGAATGAGGATTTCAAGGTTTTTAAGCTTAAAAAGTGTATTCTGGTCCTAGATAAACTCAACACTTAAGAGGGATACCAAGAAGTCAAAAAAAGACAATGATATCACCTCAGCTGATAATTTCTTTGTAGGAACAGCATCAAAAGTTTAGAGCAATTTGGTCTCTCAGGTAGAGTGCATAACTCATTATCTATCAAAAAGATCATCTTGGCATGGTTCCACTCCTCGTCAGAAGGAGGTTTTGTCAGACCTGCACCAGCTCTGAATAAGAATTGGTGATCTTCAGTGATGAATAATCTGCTGCTTTTGGGGATTCGAAGAGAGCTCCATGAAGAACTACTTGCCAGATTTGATGGTTCTATTAATCTTGCAAAAGCTCGTAACAGAAACTGCCTGCCTTCATCTGTAGCCAACAAGGTCCCCACTGCTAAATCTTTGATTAAATCATGCATTTTGATGCAATGACGGCCTTCAGTAATTTCCAACAAAGAAGCACGTATCAGTGTGTCAACTATGACATTTCCTCCTTTATGAGTATCAGCTCGACTCCCAGTGATGATACGTTCCTGAATACAGTATTCTATGAATTAAAAAACATCCACCCCTGGATCTTCTGAAAACAAAGCACAATGAAGGAAACAACTCTTTATGTCTCCATCTTTCAATTGGTAAAAGCTGAATTTCAACAGTTGTATTACATTTTCATTATAATATACTCCAGCTGCACTAGGCAATGGTAATATCTTTGATGCACACTGCCACACAGAAACATTATTTTCCCCAGATAGGCCCTTCCAGTAACAATAATCAGCAGGGGGCAGCGAGTAAATAATTTCCCCCACTTGTTCATAAAAGATTTCCCAAGCTTCCTTCCAAGAAACAGTCTCCATGTCGATCACCTTCATGTTTTGACAAAACATCCATTTTTCTAGACGTAATTACTATCTTACAGCCATTTTCTGAATCAGGATCAAGTATACCAACTTCCCCTAGATCAATGTGCTCCCTGCTCCCAAACATCATGGAGAAGCAACAAAAATTTCACCCCATTTAGAATTTGGAACAATCATTCTGAAACTTCAGAATCAATCTCACGACTGAACGACTACTGTCCTAAAACTTCATTTTGGATCTTTCTTGTGCTCCAATATCTTGCGGCCGTCACCAAATAATCACATCAAACATGCTTTTTGTTTTGGCATAATTGACCAAGGCTTTCAGCAGAGTAGTCTTGCCAATCCCTCCCCTACCATGAACACCAATTTTTGTGGCTGTGATATCATTCACATATCTAAAAACCTGCTGCACATATCTATGAATAGTTTTCATAACAGTTATATTCCTTGAGCTTAATTTGATTGCTGCCCAAGGTTCAACAGATTGCCTGATATTTCCATTCAATCCAAGCTACGTACGGCCATCTCCCTCAGACCGAGTAGCTGCAGCCACAAATTCCGTTTCATGAATAGGGATCATACGGCCATCTCCCTTGGACTGAGTTGCTGCAGCCTAAAATTCCATTTCATGAACACAGATCATACGGCCATATCCCTCGGACTGAGTAATTGTAGCCACAAATACTTCTTGTGAATAGGGAGCACCCTTCCTTTTACGCCAGAAATAGTCTCCAAGGCTCCTAGCACAGGTGCAGCAAAATATCCCATGTCAAAAGGTTCAAGGTTGTAAATTGGTACTGCTTCTATTTCTTGATTAAGTTTATAGTATTTCTATTATACTGTAAAAAAATAATTTTTAATAAAATTAATTCTTTTATTCACTAATATTTAACATCTACTTCTTCTGTCCGATTACAATTGTATTTTAAAAATCATAACACTTTAATATGAATAAAGGCAGGCTAAACTTGATCGGTAAAATTTTCTTGTATTCTGCTTCCATTTATCTTTGACGGAAGGGAAAAGAAATTCCATACTATTTCGGCAGCCAGAGTTGAAAAAACAATTCATCAACTACATCACCAGCTTCTCTATCAGATCCAATGAGGGGGAGGCCTGCACCACCACAACCATCACGACCAAGAGCCATGCTACCATCAAGATTTCCTTGAGGAATTCCTGTACAGCGATCACCAAAAGTAGAAGTAAACTCCAGAGGGTGCAAGGGTGTTTTCCTTTGGGTCATCTCTATTCTGGTTTTTGCTGACAAAGGTATAACCAACGGTTGTAAAGGTACAGGAGTTCTCAAGGATGTTTTCCTCCGGCTCATCTCTACTGTGATTTTGCTGATGATGGTATAAGCAATGGTGATGATGGTATAAGCAATGGTGCTATTGGTACATGAGTTCGCAAGGATGTTTTCCCTTGTGTCAACCTCTTTGTGATTGGTGCTGATGATGGTAAAACCAATGGTGCTGTAGACGCCTCAGGACATGTGTGCACACCATAGTATGTCATTTCAAATGAGGATGCATCATCGTTGACCTGCTGAACTTGCTTCTTTGCATAACATTGATAATGTGCACATCTGTAATAATCCCTGAGATCCAATAGGAGAAAGGAAATAGTTAGTCCATATGTGATTGCATTAGTACAGTTTTTCTTTTTTATCTGCAATTGACAAGATCTTTTTTTTTTTTTTTTTTTTTTGTATATAGATT
>JAVXUL010000010.1:891509-903850 GCA_035590515.1 Trichilia minutiflora
CATACTTCCTCCAACTGTAGCCATCATCCTCTGCAATCAGAGCCGAGCTTACTCTCACTGTATGCCTGAATCGACCACATCTGCAGAACCAATCATAGCTGTTAGCTCACAAGGACCTAATAAACTTAATGCCATACAACCTGCAGAGCCTTTTGGTGCATGATCTGAGAAACAGCATGAAAATGCTTTTATGATTTTGAGACGTTTTCCTTTTCAGCAGAAACATTTACCATGAAATTGATTTAAATATGGCTGAAATCCTGCTCGGTTACCTGATGAAAGGAATATGATGCGCTGATCTAAGTTCCATAGTTATACTACAATATAGATCAAAGGCTTAAATACAAGGTACCTATTAGACAAAAATACAGTAACTTTAACTGGCAGAAAAGGTCGTAGTTCAAAGCTTTTCATTACCGGCTTTCTTCTTTCTTTAAAGATAAACCACCGCCAGAATCTGGTGCATCCATTGACTTTGTTGGGGTATCTATTACGTCTTTTCCAGCCACCTCACTCCAGGTGGCATATGGGTTTTCCATAGCTGGAAGTTCCGTCTGAATCACCCTCTCCTTTGCTTGTGGCACACTAGATTTTGACCATTCCTGCAAGCTCCGATCAATCAGCGGCTGCTGTGGTACACTAGATGTTTGCCTTTGGGTCATCTCTTCTGTGATTTTTGCTGACAATGGTGAGACGGATGCTACAGAAGACAACATGGGACACGTGTGTACACCAGCGTATGTTATTTCAAATGAGGATGGATTATCATCCAGCTGCTGGACTCGCTTTTTTGCAAGGCAATTATACAAATTCCAATGTGTACATCGGTAATAACTCCTAGGAAAAATGCAAAATAGTTAGTCCCTATGTGATTGCAGTGGTAGTGTTTTTCTTTTTGTCTGAAACTGACTAGATTTAAAGTTTATTGAAATCCGAATAATATGTTTTTCTTTTTACTGTGAGAATACAATTGCTAAGTTTGTTTTTAAATAGGAATCTCTGAAAACCAAGTCATTGTCGTATTAACCATATAAACTTGTATGGGAAGGAAAGGATTAGGTTTCTATAAAAATAAAAACATGGTATACCATGTAAATAAATATTTCTGGTCATTAATACTTTTTATGAATAAGTGTTAAGTCAATAAAATAAACAAGCAAAAACATATGATTAATTGACATTAGATCATATTCAGATATTAGACAAAGAAAAAAAAATCACTTAAAATGTAGTCATTTGACTCATCAAAAAAATTTGGTCCATAGAATAAACAAGCAAAAACATCTGAATTGCTCACATTAGCTCATATCCAAACTTCGGAGGAAAAAGCAAACAATCACTTAATACGTATCATTTGAACAAATGCCATATGATCATATTTATGCTTGATAAAACTTCAGAACATGCACAACTAGCTAACTCTGACTTGATACTGTACCTTGGAAACTTTGATCCCAGTATGTGTTTCTGGCCATACTTCCTCCAACTGTAGCCATCATCCTCTGCAATCAGAGCCGAGCTTACTCTCACTGTATGCCTGAATCGACCATGTCTGCAGAACCAATCATAGCTGTTAGCTCACAAGGACCTAATAAACTTAATACCATACAACCTACAGAGCCTTTTGGTGCATGATCTAAGAAACAGCATGGAAATGCTTTTATGATTTTGAGACATTTTCCTTTTCAGCAGAAACATTTACCATGAAATTGATTTAAATATGGCTGAAATCCTGCTCAGTTACCTAATTAAAGGATATGATGCGCCGATCTAAGTTCCACATACTACAATATAGATCAAAGGCTTAAATACAAGGTACATATTAGATTGAAATACAGTAATTTTAGCTGGCAGAAAAGGTCATAGTTCAAAGCTTTTCATTACCGGCTTTCTTCTTTCTTTAAAGATAAACCACCGCCAAAATCTGGTGCATCCATTGCCTGAACATCTTCTCCTTTACTCTTTGATTTTGTAAGGGGATCTATGATGTCTTTTCCAACCATCTTTCTCCAGGTGGCATATGAGTTTTCCTTAGCTGGAAGTTTCGTCTGACTCACCTGCTCCTTTGCTTGTGACACACTAGATTTTAACCATTCCTGCAAGCTTGGATCAATCAGCGGCTGCTGCGGTACAACTGATTCTTGCTGTGCACGGAATAACACCTAGCCAGGATAAAACAAAGTGAAAGTTTAAGTATTTAACATTTCTCGGCAATATATAAGGTTTACAATTTCCACACACTGGATTAGTTTGAATGCTTTGTAGGTTAGTTTCAAGGTATTTAGCTAACTTGCAACCATTAAAGATTAAAGAAATTATTTTTCCCATGTTTTTTGTGTGTTTCCGATTGGTTTGGTTTCTGTTGGATTTGAACATAACATGATGATACTTAAATCTTTTCTTCTGGGATGGTTCTAACCTGATGCTTCATCATAGTGGAAGTTATTTATGTATTCAGAGGATAATATTCCTTCTATATGGTCCAAAGGACAATAAAAATTTTTTAAAAAGGTTATGCCCTATCCTTATGCAGTACTATGTGAACCACGCACAGACATTATATATTAACTAAAATCTGACTACTTTTACATTCTGCGTAAATGAAACATACAATATTTGAAATAATGCTCATACTATATGCATATAGTTAGGAGTGCTACCATCACCCAATCTTAAAAAGACTAAAATGAAATTGACAAGGTCCTCATTTAATTTCTTTTATATATTTTCTTGTCAGACATAGAAATATTAAAATCCAATGCATGTACCAATGGGACAATTTCCACAATAAAACCCTCTCAGTAATGTTTTTTCCCACAATCCCAAACTAATGATTCATTCAGAAATATTTTTGTAAAAGATATTTCTAAATAAAGGCTTTTGGTATAAATATATTTTATCTCTCAAAAAGTTCTACAGAAACAATTTTTCAGAGCACTTCAAACAACTTTTACTTTTAAATCCAAACACCAGCTGATAAATGGATTAAAGTCAAAAGGGATATACATAGGGGGACAAAATGTCCACAAAAAATTCTCACAGTTAATGTTTAGCCTACCATCCTAAACTAATTATTTATTGCAAAATAATTTTGTAGAAAATAATATTAAAAGACTTTGGGAATAAGTATCTTTAAATACTCTCTGAAAAAGATCCTCAGAATTTTTTTTTCTCAAAAAGCACTTCAAGTACTTTTTTACTTTCAAATCCAAACAGTGGTTAATAGAGAAGCACCTATAAGTTGTAATTCTCTAAGAAAACTCAAGTTTCTCCCAAAAATTACTTCAGCCTATTTCAGCCATAAATTATAAAATGATATAAACCTCCCATGGGATGAACATTGCAATGCTAATGCCTTTTCGCCACATCGAAAGGAAGAGGACAAAAAGCTGAGGTAATGAGGACAGAAATTGCCTAGTACCAGCAAAGGTGATTCATAAGGTTAAGCACTACATTATATAAAGTGTGAAGAAAAATCGAAAATCACAGAGAAAATAATTCATACCTGTTCTATACAGAATTGTTGTATAGTTTTATTTAAGTCACCCTCCCAACACCCTTTTTCTAGCTCCCGGTGTTTTCGTACTTCCTGTAACATTGGTGTGCTTAAGACTCCATGAGAGAAAATCTCCATCTTGGGACAATCTATCACAAATAAATCTTCCAAAGACGGGAACTTCAAGGAGTAATTGCAAGAGCAGAAGCTTGTCAAACTTTCTAAACGTTCAAGTGATAACCACTTCAGTTTGCTGAAAAGAATATCATCCCCGGCAACATCTCCTTCATTTGCTATTATTTCAGTCATCATTTGGCATTCATCTATACGCATCCTCATGAGTTGCGCCAAGCTTTTGGCTGTGGGTAATGTTAATAAGTTCATCAATCTTTTGCAACGCCATACTTCCAAAATTGTTAGATTTTGGAAAGATATCAAGTTAGGCCCTAGATTGATTAAATTGTCACACCACCAAACTTCTAGAATTTCAAGATTTTGAGCAACTGAGTCCTGTTGGGAATCTGGTTCCCACAAGTGTTTCAGATTAGACAGTTTCCACAGCTTTAAACTTTTCAACTCTGTGAGCATCCCAGCATGTTTCTCCAAATCTACATATGAGAATATCTCTCCGTATGAACTCCATCTTAGTTCAAGCCTTTCCAGATTGTGAAATCTCTGAAGAAAACCGAGTGGAAGATTTGATGATTCATCATTCACAATCTCAAGAATTTTAATTTTGTGAAAGAGGTATTGGCACTGGCATATCAATTTGAAGTCCTTTCCGCTTAATTTCAATTCCTCCAAGTTGGATCTAACCTGAAGATCAATCAGAAAACTGCAAGTTGGGGTTTCACATAACAAATAGGAGATTTAATATATTCTTATAGAAAAAGGGGGAAATGTTTAATTGATGGCTATGCCACAGAACAACAAACATGCTGAAAAGTTTTTACCTTAATACCTGCTTGAACTAAAGAAAAAAATTGGGCATGCTCATTAGAATTATAGTGTAAGATTATTCCTCCTATTCCATTCATCTACAACCCATATGTTTTGAACAAAAGGAAAACCCAAGAAAAATAATATTTTACCTTTGTTCTCTATTATCCCTATTTGTCAAATAGTTTCAAGTAGATTCAATATCTATTTACTCTTGAAAATATTAATTGCTCAAAAATCTATATATTAGTTAATTTGCAGATTTTATAAGGAAATCAAGCCAAAACCAGCTGATGATTTAATGAAGATTTCTATATGCTTCAAATTGGTTTTAATTCCAAAATTCCATAATTGGATTGAAAATTCTATAAAGCGCAAACCAACCAACATTGAATCAAACTGAGTGTTAGTAAAAGTCATTGATCTAAAATTGACAGATAACCACAGTGAAGATTATAAACTAAATACAAACTACTGTTCCTATTACTGATACATGTCTTAATTTGAATCTTGCATACATACATTCATAAATTCTTATTATTCTAGAAAACTTTCAAATAATATGGAAAATTATGTTTGACATGTTCATGTTTTAAAGAGGAAAAACATGAGGAAAAAAGAAACAAAATGGGTTCCATACCTTTTCGACCAAGAATAGGCCTCGTTCGGCTGGGATTTGAAGTGGGAAGTTCTCAGTTCCTTGGAATACAATAGATTTCGAAAATATCTTCACTTTGTCACAACCAGATACCTCTAACCTTTTTAACAGTGGCCATTCTAAAGTATGTAAACCAGGGTAGAAAGTTCTGAGTTTTGGTAGGTTCAACAGCTTCAGGAAGGTTAAATGTGGAAACACCAACTTAAGAGTTTCTCCTGCTCCTACTTCCATGGAAACAATCTCCTCCAAAACCATGCAGTAGCATATCTCAAGGTGTTGGAGTTGGGAAAAATTTCTGACTATTGAAGATGAAAAAAGATATTTTAACTTATCACAGCTGCGCACAATCAGGCATGTTAAATTTTGAAAGCAAGAAGCAAGTTCATTTTGCCAAATTTTTTCAAAATTAATTGCACAAAGCTCCAAGACCTCCAAGTTGCGGAAAAAAAACACCTGCAAACAAAGTGCTCGTTGCATTCTTCTTTTATATGAATTAAAGAAATAAAGTATTTTATTGAAGGACAAATGACATGCCATAAAACCCAAGTATCCTCCTCTTTCAAAAATAAGAAGATATTTATATTTTCCATGTGAAAGTTTCACCTACTACAAATAAGGAACTATTTCCTCCTCATTTAAAAATAGATAATTAGGTATGAAAATAATTTTACATTCATTTGATAAATAACTATGCAAACTGACAAAATTGCTCAATGTAGCTTCATGTAAAAGATTAAAAAACAGATTTAGCAACCAGAGGTTTAACAGAAAATTTAAATAATTTCAACAAAAAATGACTATGAAACACTAATTATGTGCACACAAACACATTCATGGTGCATTTGTTGTATCCATTATTGCACAAGAATCACTAAAGAGAGACACCTTCAATAATTGTAGGACATAAACAACGCTACTCAATACCAGCCTCAAGAGGGAAACTAAAGTGAAACATGATATTTTATTTAACAGTTTAGTGAGTGTAAAATTCCTTCTTGTCTTCGAGCAAATTCCTTTTAAATTTCTTTTAAGTTTTTCAAATATAAATATAAACCAAACCACAAAATCACTTGATGTCAGTGGGGTTAAACTCCAAGACTGTTTGTACGATCTTATCAATTAAGCAAAAAAGTAGCCACTTATCCCGGGAACTTATCTTCCCAAGTGTGTTAAAAAATGACAAGAAGAAAAGAAATAAAATGAAAAAGAACAAGGTTATCACACGCCTACCTTTTCATTAAACAATGATATGGGAGAATCAAGCTCATCCTTTGAAATGACTTCCTTGATGACTTCATTGGACGAAGTACTGGTTGTCAATTGCCCATGTCTTTTATGTGATGCAGAAGGTGTGTTCACTTTAGAACAAAAGCTTGTAAGCTGTGGAAGAAATTTTAGGGTCAAGGATTGTAACTTACCTAACTCAATCTTATCAATCACTTCATTGTAGGTGACACCATCTTTTCTTCCAGTAGAAAAAATCTCTTCCATATTATTGCATTCATTCACCTTAATTGTTTGAAGTAGCTTAAGGCCTCTGACTATGGAGAATGAGAAGATATTTTTCAATTTGGCACATTTTCTCACGTTTACGCTTTTTAAGTTACAAAAAGATGCCGTGGTGAGTTGACCATGGCATATCTTCTCTAAGTTCATCAAATTACAAAGAGACAATGACTCCAAGACAGGGAAGGTATCACAAGGCACACTTGCCATTGAATCAACAATATGCAGAATGAAGGGATTATTTTGGACTTGCAGACGCTTTAATTGTGGAAAGCCTGCTCTGTCTGATCGACAAAGAATATTCTCGACACCCTGCATTTCATCCAAATATAGGTCTTCAATATCCTTCAACTGCATGATAACGTCATATTCCAGGTGAACGTTGGTATTGAGCTTGAGTTTCAACGTTTTTGTATTCTCATAATTACCAAACCACTCCCACTCATCTCCTATGAATATTTTGTACCTTTTGAGCCTTTTGGAAAACAAGACCTTCGGAAATATCTTGGAGTCTTTAATATGAATTTCTAAAGTGGTCAATTGATGCAAATTCTGAAATTCATTCAGATTAGCTTTATTACTGTCAATGTCAAGTCCTTCAAACTCCCATTCAACAGAGGTGTTACCCATATACAATTCCTCTAACTGGCACAGGCTAGATATAACATTTGGTGAGATAACTTTCAGTTTTCGACAATGGCTCAAATCTAACAACCTTAATTGAGTCAGCTGACCAATTTCTCCAGGTAAATGCTCAATATTAGAACAGGAAAGGCTGAGAATTTCTAGGTGTTTCAGGTTTCCAATATTAGCAATGTCTCCCAATATGCATTGATCTAGACACAATGTTTGAAGGTTTAATAAGAGGTGAAATGATGAGGGCAGACACAATAACTGCATTTTAATCAGAACTAAAGCTCTTAGCTCTGTCATCCCAGCAAAAAAAATGTCTGGTATTTTGCAAAAACAATCTTTGGAGTTCATGTAGAAAAGTTTGAGTTGCGGACATTCCAACCCCTCAGGAAGCTCCATAATATTGCTATTGCATAAGGAGATTGCAGTGCAAGTCTTTAGTGTATCCTTACCAGGCCATTCGCTCTGAACAACCTCATTTTGTAATGTAAATACATGTTTTTCTCTAGATGCAATTGATATAGCAACATCTCGAACGACATCATGCACAGAAAAACATTCACTTCTATGACCGTCACACAACAAACAAGAGCCTTTGAGTTGATGGACCAATGTCTGTACCTTATCCTGTGTTTCTTCCAGCGTATTAATGTCATTTGATAACCACAAACCCACACCATACTTCAACAAGTTCATAATAGGAGCATCATAGGGATGCTTCATCAGACAACAAAGCAAAAAAAATGACTTAGCTTCTTGATCATCTAAATAATTGTAGCTCAACTCTACTGCTGAATACACCAGTGGATCCACATCAGTGATGTTTTTCACAGAAGACCCTCTCAACCTGTACAAAGCATCCTTCCATTCAACTAAAGACTTATTTCTTAAAGCCCTTGCAACTGTTACAATAACCATAGGCCAACCTGCACAAATACTAGCTACATCAAATTCTACCAGCGGCACATCATCCTTATCAATATAATCACCTGCCATCTCCTGAAACAGTCTCCAAGCTTCTTCTTTGGTTAAAAAGGAAACCAAGAAATTCTTTTGAGAACCCATATCATTTGATAACACATATAATATTCTTGATGTCAGCAGTACCTTACATCCCTTGTGATCATCTCCTAAAGGAATTCCTACCCTCTCCAAATCAAGACTTGTCCAAATATTATCCAATATAACAAGCATCTTCTTCTCTTTCTTCAATCGATCGCATAACATCATTGCTCTTTCAGATTCACTCTTCTCACAGAATTTTATATCTAGCTGATCAGCTATTTGTCCTTGAATCTTTTTCATGTCTGGAGTCTGTGATACCTCTGCAAAAACCACCTCATCAAAGAGCTTGTCTTCCTTGACTCGCCGAGCAACTTCCTTCACTAGTGTCGTCTTTCCAATGCCACTCATTCCATACACCCCAATCTTATTGACACCATCATTACCTAATGCATCTAATATATCATTCAAAATGGACTCTCTTGTTTCGAAGGACACAGAACCTTCAGCGTAGCCAAGCGATCTGTCCTTTGGAATGGTTCCGTCAGAAACTTTATCAAATTTCCCTTTTTCCTGAAGCTCAACAACTGCTTTCTTGATAAGCTGATGGCGATTCTTCAATTTCGTACACAACCCATTGAAAAATGTCTCCTTCCCTTTTTCTTCATCTTCAACAACCCGCCCTACCTGGTCAACGATCTTGTTCACACTAATCAGCCATTGCTCAACACTCTCTTCAATCTCTTCCCCATTTTCTTTAGCAACATCAACCTTGCGCTTCACACTCTCCCTCGTTTCATTCAACTTCTCAACTTCTTTCTTCAGACTGTCCAAATTGCTTTTGTAGGAACATAAATAACTAAATATACGCCCTATCGAAGAAGGAGCCATTTATTGAACAATTTGCTACAACACCGAAAAAAGAAATAACAGTGAGGACAACGAATAATAGCAAAGTGTTTTCTGATCAATTATAAATAAAAGAGTAGACAGAATTGGTAAGGAGAAGAAATACGAATTTATTCATTACCTCGTAAACAATTCGCTTCGATCTCCACCAATATCAGGCAGAAAAAACGAGCTGGTCTCTGTGAGTCAACTTGAACACCGTACGTGGAGCTGTAAATATCGGGGACCGATGGAATGAAAGAACGAGAAGATGACCTAACGAAAATTTAGACAACTGACCGAGAGGAAGGTAGAAGAAAGAAGCTTGGGATAAAAGACCTGTTGCGTAAAACATTGGTAGCATTACGAAAAAATAACCTTTAATTCATGTGGAAAGTAACCCATCAATGAGAAGCAAATGACCAATATACCCTCTCAAAATTACCCACTTTAATATTTTAAAGAAATTTTCTAATCTACTGCTATCTTAACCATTTTTTTCATTAAAAAAACTATTTTTTAAAAGAAATTAATCTAATTTTTCTAAAAATTAAAAAGTATAGTACGAACACTATATATAAAAATATCTGTAAAAATTAACACGACCATAATATAATTGATAGATTCAAAATAAAAAAAATCAATACAATATAAATTGATTAAAAAATATTTTATTATATTAATTTGTATAAATAAATTTCTACAAATAATATTTATATATATGTCATTTTATGATACTTGGATAAAAAAATTCATTATTAATAATATGAATTTTGTAGATCATGGATTTTATTTAAATATCTACAATATTTTGATATTTAGTAATATAAATTAACTGTAGAGTAGATATCAATTTATTTCTATTAAATAAATAAGAGCATGCCTTTGTAGATGTTCTGATATTTGCCATCCTTTTCTGAATTTTTTTTTTCCTAACATTTGTAATGAACAAACTTACCTTTGAAATCAATGGAAAACTACTTGAAAATAGCATTTGCCATATTTGTTTCATTTATATCACCCATGTTTCAGATTCTCACAATTTGAAAATTGAACAATTTAATGCACAGTAGAGGGTTAGCTTGCTAAATTGTTGAATTTATTTTAATTAATTAAGCTGTTAAGTAATAGTTCATATTTAATACTTGAATTTTTTTTAATGTAAATTTAGTATTGATTTTTAATTTATTACTTTTTTAATTTTTTATCATTATTTATTTTTATTTAAATTTCTATTTTTTACACAACATAAATCTTTAAAATGAGTTGAAATTGTGTTAATTTTTCAATTTCTCCATTATATCTTTGACAATTCTATTTTAAAAGTTTTGCCTTAGGAAATAAAAGAGAATTAGCTAAAATGGACCAAGAAGGAATTAGAAAAATAAAATCTCTCTTAAATACAATTTAATTATAATTGTAGAAGGGGAAATGCACAAAAATAAAATTTTTAAATTATTTTATGAAAAAATTATATTTAAAAATATTAATTAATTAAATTAAAAATATATTTTTTAAATTATTTTATTTTTATTTGAAAGTTGATTTTTTTTGTTTTATTCAAAAATACGAATAAAACAAAAAAAATCAACTTTTAAATATATAAATATATCGTATTTAAAAATATATTTTAAAATAAAACAAAAAAATTAATTTTTAAATAAGATTAAAATTATTTAAAATATATATTTTTAATTTAATTGATTAATATTTTTAAAATATAATTATTGTTGTAAAATAATTAAAAAAAAATAACTTTTTTGTACATCTTCCGTTGAAGAATGCATTTAGTCAAAGTCTTTAATATTTTGTACGTATGAAAGGGCATTCATGAAACAGTAATCATTTTGAAAAAAACTATTGGCGATGAAAAAAAGAAAAAGGATTGAACTACGATAACTACTACTCTTCCAGTGCTCTTCCAGTCTTCCTCCATTGCTGAATAGTTTTCTTCATGGCTCCTCGACTTCCAATCGATACTGCTCCATTTGAAAATTTATTAATTGAAAATCCTGGAAACCAAATAACTACCCTTCACAATCCTGGAATGATCAATGAACTCCTGGAACTCTACCGTCTGAGAAGTTTGATCGGAGAGGAATGTGAGGAGCTTCAGGAATTTCTGAACCAAGTATCCGAATTTGAGCAAAAGTATGAAATCTCTTTCTCACTACTTGTGAAAGTAAAACAAGAGTCGCGTCGTTCCGATTTGTTTTCCTTACAGGATCCTATTCTTGGGGTAAGCCCTTTTATTGTCATGGATCTTGTTGATCTGATGAGACAAGCTGAAATCATCCAGAAGGTTCAGGTTCGCCATGGGACAGGAGGCGTAAATGAAACAAGATTGGAGATATCTCCGCCACCACCGCCGCCTCCGAATTATGATAACATTGTCGTTAATATTCCTGTTGTCACTCGCGTACAAGTTTGCCCGACTCTAAGTGGACAGCAGATACTCCCATTGCCAAAAACCGAACCGTCAGATGAGCTGCTACAGCCTGAAAAAGTGACAGAGAATATTAACGGCCGCCGCCGTCGCCACAGAACAAAGAAATCTATGAAATTGGGAAGGACGTTCTTTCCCTTGACTGTACAAGCAGGTCTGTCAGTGTTCACCTCCGTTTTCGATTCCAGCGTTCTGTCCTCCTCCATCGAAGCTAAGCAGCTTGTGCATATAGCTGCCGTCAGCAACGTGGTGGGATATATCGGATGTTTAGCCGATATTTTGCTACGCTACCACGGCAAGCGCAAGGCAGCGGAAATGATGGGAAGAATAGGTTCCACAGCTGCCGTATTTGGACTTTTGACGATGATGGGAACCATTTTTGGGCTCAAACCAGTGGTGATTATCGGAGTCGCTGCCATTATTGCTCTTGTTTTCTTGTTAGCTGTGATCAAGCAGTAAATTCTAGGGCCCACGAGAAACGCTCGCCGAGAGATGACCGAAGTCAGGTCAGCCTGAGGCTACAATCAGTCGGTCACTCCAATAGATGAATGTATTAAATGATTCCATTTCTTATTAACTTTTTCAAGTTTTGTGTTGGATATTTTAAGTTTTAAATTTTTTGGGTAGTTGAAATGGAAACATTTTTGCGTATTTTTAATTAATTAATTAAAATACCTTATCTTTGAGATTTCATTAAAAACGATATGATTTGTGGAAAAGGTATGAAATCATGATACGAAGGGCTATAATTATAATTAAGCTTCTATGTTAGT
>JAVXUL010000010.1:922705-938250 GCA_035590515.1 Trichilia minutiflora
TTGAGTGATATTGTTATGCCCACCTGTGAGTTGTATTGAAGATAATCACAGATGACACCACGTGACTACTTGAGGCTAGTGTCAGTGGTGGGTCGGTTTTCACATTAAATCATGCATTATTTTATTTCTGCCATCCCAAAATTTAATTTTTATAAACTCTCTTTTTTTTTTAAATTTGCAGCAAAAACCCATTGACAGTCTTGCGGTTGCTTAGGGTTAGAGTAATTGCCGGGAAGAGTAGCCATCCAATAATTTTATCATAAACCATGTTTTCAAAAGTTAAAAAATGTTTTAAATGAAATATCTTTTAAAGTTTCTATAGTCAATGTATTAAAATGCTAAAATGATTTATTTTAAGGATTTAATTTTAAAAGAAGTATTATTTATTTTAATGTTTTACTTCAATCATGGAGTATACTCTCGTATACTCACCTCACTCACTTTTCAGTTTCAAGTGTAAATAACTAGTAAAGTGATTTCGCGTGATAGTGATCTATCAAATTCAAAAGGGATCAAATATAACTCTAACCCGACTCACATTTGGATAATTCAAGTACACTACAGTTATATAAATCATTTATGTTTTGTATTAATTTTTTTGTGCCTTGTAATTAATTTTATAAATTTAAAACTTTGTATGATTATGATTTCGAGGTTTTTTTTTATGAAAATTATTTAAATAGTTATAAATTATATTTTTATTATCTACATGAGATATATATTATAAATGCATTTTGATTATGGATTATGACATGATTTTAGATGTTTTGAAATGATTAAAATTGAAATAGAATTTGAGAAAGCTTGGATTGTTTGGAATTGAAAATCTTTGAGAGTGTTTTAAATATTTGATTTATAGACAAATATTTTAGAAATCTTACCTCCTTTTAATATGTATTCAAGAAATTTAAAATATATGTCGAGAATTTGTAACGGTTATTATATGTGGGATCCACAAGTTTGAGTGTGACCTTTTTATTAGGATAAATGATTATATACTTACAAACCAACGAGGGTATTTTCTCCTTTGTGATATAATTAATTAATTAAAATGCCTCTGCTTTGAGGTTTCATTAAAAAAAGATATAATATGTGGAAAAAGCCTGAAATCATGACACGAAGAGTTATAATTATAATTAAGCTTCTATATCAATAACATTTATAGATTATCAATGAATTAAGTAAAACAAATTAAACAAAAAAGGGAACAAATTAAAACCTTACAACTCAAAATCTCCTCCAGAATTTAAGAGAGAGAACATATTTATTTACTTTTGGCATTTTCCTTTACCTCCTTCATTTTCATGTTGGAAGCAAAGAATAAAGATCTCGTACGCTCAGAATAAATCAAGAAGTTGGACTTCCCAAACTCTCCTCTCTTATACAATTAATTAATTAATTAAATAGGAATTTTAAGTGATATGCCTCTTCTTTGAGGCTTCATTAAAAAATAGATATGATCTGTGAAAAGGTCTGAAATCACAATACGAAGAGCTATAATTATAATTAAGCTTCTATATCAGTAACATATAGATTATCAATGAAGAAAGTAAAACAAATTAAACAAAGAGGGGAACAAATTAAAACCCTACCAGAACTAAGGTACGCAATATTTATATTTTTTAATATAAAATTTTCTCACCAAAAGGAAAAAAGAATTAGAATTAGTTTGTAATTTTAGAAGAACTTAATTTAAAAGATTGTATTAAAATGTGTATGTAAATTTTTATTTGAGAAGAAAGTTTATTAATATAAATTTAAATTTTACTTGCATACTAAAATTAAAGTCTTTTACTTACTCGCTTGTTTAGCATGTACCATCTTTGTTTCTTGGTTTGGAGATTGCATTTAATTAAATATATAGTGAAATTTTCTTGATCATACAAGCAAACAATGGTCAAGATTAATTAATTAAAGTGAGAGCATGAACTAAAGATGAAGGCAAATAATTTGATAAGTATCGCCTTTGCTTACTTTTGGCATTTTCCTCTTACCTTATCCATTGTCTTGGTAGAGAAGGTAAAGGTGAGAGCATGAGCTAAAGATGAAGGCAAATAATTTGAATTTCTTTGGCAACTAGGTATCGTTTTTGCTTCCTTAACTTTTGGCATTTTCCTCTTCTCCGTTTTCTTGGTGGAAGCAAAGAATAAAGTGCTCGTACTCTCAGAATAAATCAAGAAGCTGGACTTCCCAAATTCTCCACTCTCATATACATTTGTGTTTGTTGCCAATCAAAAAATAAGCTTAGTTTCTAAAGACACAAGTTGAAGCGCATTTCTGGGACTACATTCTCTACCTAATATTGGGTACGATTTTTTCTTTTAATAAAATTTTTTTACTTGATTTGTTTCACATATTTGATTGATTTCCTACATTCAAAATTTCTTACAAATTTACTAATTATAGACAAACAATTTTCCGTTTTGAATTTTCTTTGAGCATGATCCATTATTTTCCCTTCATTTCTTCCTTCTTCTTTCTTCTTTCTTAACTTTCCAGGAAATCACTGTATCTGAAATCTTGTAGCAATTGGCTTTTTACATTTCTAATCGATTGTCAAGTGAAGTTCTGAGCTGTGATTGAGGTAAGAGAAACTGCTTTTATGCTGAATCTATATATAATTTCTGTCCTTCAAGCTATTAAATATGAACATTATAAAATAAAAGTACAGTGATCTTCAAATGTTAATAATATTTTTATACTGATTTTTTAATAAACACAAGTACACTAAAAAGTAATTATTTAACAATATATAATATTTTCTATTTTTTTAATATAAAAATTTATTACATATTGTTATGAATGTTTTAGAAAAATCAAGTGAATAAACCAAAATAGTTTCATTAAATTAACAAGTGCTGGTCATTAGCATGCACTTACATAGCCAGAAATATTTTTAGAGAGGGCTATTTCTAATAATGAAAAGAAAAATGAAAGTATCTTTTTTGGGTAAATTTTTAATATGGTCAATAAATAACTTAATATTAATTTATATTAGTCTATTTTTAATAGGTTTTTACCAATGTTTTCAATATATTTTTACTTATTTTTAAATAATATCATTCATAAGTTTATTTAATTGGTAACTCTCTTGAGATAATTTAAAGTTTGAAAAACAAAATAAAAAGGATATATTTATTATTTTAAATTATTTATTAGCAATTGTGTTAACTGATTAATTTTCCTATGTTCATCCACGAGTTCCTCGGGTCTGCTCGGATTCATATATATATATATGTATGTATGTATGTATGTATGTATGTATAATGGGTGAGTGCAAGATGACCATGTAACATCTTAGGGCCACATGATAACCCATATGCATACTGCAAATACAAAATACTCCCACATGAGCTTCAAGTGTGAGTCCGGTTAGGCCTAATATTTACTAGTCCTATGCTTCTTCTGTTTTAGAGAGCAACAACCAAAGATAAAGGCAAATAAGTGGAATTGCTTTGGCAACTGGGTGTTGCTTTGGCTTAATTTATTATCTTCATCTTCCTATTTTATAATTTAATGTTCTAACTTTTTGCATTTTTCGTTTGCTTATCTATTTGCATGGTGTAAGAAAAAAGATAAACTAATTGTAACGTGTATCTGTCAGGTTGGAATAAATCAAGAAGTTGGAGTCCCAAATTCTCTTCTTCTCATATTTGTGTTCTCTGATATTGGAGGTCAGTCTTTGCTAAGTTCCTAAAGATACAAGCTGAAATACATTTTAAGGATAACATTCTCTAATTTGGATAAAATTTCTCACAAATCTGTTAATTATAGTAAAAAAAAATTTTCATTTTTAGTGATCTGGTCACATAAGCCTTTATCTTCAATTCTCTTCATTTCTTCCTTTATTTCTTCTTTTTTTTTCAATGCTAAATCATTTGCAGGATATCATTTTGTCTCAAATCCTTTGGCATTTGAATTTCTACATCTGTAATCGATAACCAACTGAAGTTCTCAGCAGGAGTTGAGGTTATATATCTACTTACAGAATTAGGTATGGGCAACTGCTTTATGCATAATAATCACATAATTTTCATTTCAATCTGAGTTTATAATTTCTGTCTCTTTCTAGTACTGTTATAGTTAATTCCAATGAGATATTAAAGTTTAGGTTTAGATATAATTACAAGTGGTTCCTTAGTGAAATATGAGAACACATTGTGAGACATAATTACTATGGTTAAAACAATCAAATTATACCAAAAATTACACAAATATGATGTAATATTATAATAATAGATAAGTAATTGAGTGTGTTGAGAAACGGTTCAAAAAAACCAACAAGTTCTATCTGATCACTTCACAATATCCACCTTGATTCAAGTTTTACAACTTTGAGCCGTCTCCTTCTTCTTCTCTTGGCATTAGCAAACTTTCACCTTACTTTCTTGCACAATCCTGCTATTGATACCTTGAATCTACCTCTAACAACCTTCCTCAACTAATCCTTTACTCATTAGTTGACAAGCTAATCAATTCACAGTAATGTGTAAATTTTTTTGGTTAACACCACCTTTGTCATAAAATCAACCACATTTGCTTCTCTGAACATCAATCTTTCCTTCTGTCAACACATCTTTGATGAAGTGAAACCTTACATCAATGTGTTTAGTTTTTTTATAGAACACTTGATGTTTCGAGAATTATATTGCACTTTGGTTATCACAATACACTATGAAAGTTTCATCATTAACCTTTAACTCAGCAATGAAACCTTGTAGCCACAATACTTCTTTAATTGCTTCCACATTTGTCATGTACTCAGCTTCAGTCGTTAACAACGCTGCTACATGTTGCAATGATGCCTTCCAATTACTTGTGCATTCATAAATAGTGAACACATAACCCGTAAGTGATCTTTTCTTGGTCAAGTTTGTTGCAAAGTCTGCATCTACATAGCCTTTAATCTTTCAGTCCTTTGATCCTTCAATTGATACCTCAAACTACAGCTCAGGGTTCCCTTGATGTATCTCATGATACACTTCACAGCCTCTCGATAAGTCTTTCTTGGATTAGACATGAATCTACTAACCAAGCTCACCAAGTATGCCAACTTTGATCTTGTGCACACCATGGCATACATCAAGCTTTAAATCACTATCGAGTAAAGGGTCTTCCTCAATTCTTGCTTCTTTTTCTTGCTTGTGGGCTCTTGTTCTTTCAAAAGTTTAAAATGTACTACCAATGACATGTTGACTATCTTGGTATCTTCTATATCAAACCTTTGAACAATTTTCTTCACGTACCTATCTTGTGAGAGAATTAGCAATCCTTGACTTCTATCTTTGGTGGCTTTAATCCCTAATATCCTCCATGTAACTTCAAGGTCCTTCATCTTAAATTCTGAACTCAATTGAATCTTCACTTGAATAACCTTTCTTTATTCTTACTTGCTAACAACATGTCATCAACATAGATGAGTAAATTAACTATATCATCTATATTGCTACCTTGAAACTAAATGAAATGATCATATTAGCTCATGGAGTATTCATTACACATCATTAATTCTTCAAACCTTATATTCCATTGTCTTAGCAATTGCTTTGGCCTATACAACGATTTCTTCAACAAGCATACCTGATTCTTATCTCTCCTTGCTTCATAATACTCCGGTTGCTTCGTATATATCTTCTCAATGAGCTTGCCGTGTAGAAATCCTTTTTTAACATCCATTTGCTCTAGTGCCATATCATAAGTAGTAACTAGGACAAGTAACAACTTGATAGAGATATGTCTCACCATTATCAAAAATACTTTTGTGTAATCCACCCCATATCTTTGCTTGAAGTCCTTTGCTATGAACCTAGCCTTGTACCTAAATCTTTTATTAGCCTCCTCTTTCTTTTTGAAGATCCATTTATTGTTAATTAGTTTTCTTCTTTTCGATTTCTTCACTGACTCCTACATGTTATTCTTTCTCAAAGAATCTATCCTTTTACACATGGCTTTATGCCATTTGTCAGTCTTTAAACTCCCTAGAGCTTTTTTAATAGTGATTGGTTCATTTTCTTCTATGTTTTCAACTGTTAGGCATGCAAATGCAAACATATCTGCATATCCATATCTTATAGGTGCTTTTATCGGTCTCCTAGCTCTGTCCCTCGCTAAATAGTGGTCATGTGAGGATTAGCTCAGCTCTTTTACTTCAACTTCTCTATCGTCTTCCTTTCTTGATGGTTCTGGCTCAAGCTGAGAGTTTTTATCCTTTTGTATTAAAGTGTCAGCTTTGTTAGGGCTTTCTCTATCTAAGTCATCCTCTAAAAACTTCACATCTCTACTCATAATGTACTTTCCATTCATGCAATCATAACACCATATCTTTCAGCCCTTTTATGCCTTTCAGATATCCAACAAACAAGCCTTTTACCACTCTGTTTTTAGCTTTCCTCAATTTATATATGCATAAATTGTGTATCCAAAGACCTTCAAATGGTCTAATGTTAGCCCCTTTTCCATCTATAGTTCTTTCAGAGGTTTGAAGTGCAGTGATAAAATAAGACTTCTGTTGATGAGATGCACAGTTGTATGTGCTGCTTCTACCCAAAACATCTTGGATAGACCAACACATATCAACACACTCCTCATCTTCTCTGGCAATGTCCGATTCATCCTCTCTATTACTCCATTTTGTTATAAAGTATAAGTTACTACCTTGTGCCTAGCTATTCCATTTGATCTACAAAAATCATCAGATTGTGAGCTACAAAATTCAAGTTCATTATCCATTTAGAGTGTCTTGATCTTGGTATTTTTTCTGGTTTTTCACAAGCTCCTTCTATTCTTTAAATTTTAAAAACATTTGGTCTTTTATCTTCAAGATGTGTATCTACACATTTCTTAAGTAACCGTCGACTATGGAGAAGAAGTACTTAGCTCCACCTAGAGATAAAACTTGTGTTGGTCCCTAAACATTCGCATAAATATGTTCCAAACCCTTGTTCGTTTGCATTTTTTCAGCCTCAAACTTGGTTTTGTGATGTTTCCAATTATGTAATACTCACAAAACTTTAGTTGACTTCCCACTTCTTTTCCTAGCAAACCTTGTTTCTTTAATTCAATAAGACCTTTTTTGCCCAAGTAACCAATCCTATTATGCCATAACATTAGCTTGTCATTCATCTTTCTCGAAAGTTGCATTAATATCCCTCATGACCACATCTTCTAACAACATATAGAGACCTTGTGTTCTTTAAGCCTTTATTAGGATTACTGATCCTTTTAGCAACTTCATTAACCCGGCTTCACCTCTAAAGGTACATCCTAATGCTTCTAGTATTTTGAGTGAGATTAGGTTCCTTTTCAATTTTGATACATATCTCACTTGCTACAACTCAATGTATGACCCAATGCTCATCTTCATCTTGATCATTCCTATCCCTTTTAATTAACAAGTCAGGTTATTGCCTAACAAGACTTTTCTAAGCTCTTCTCTTCTCAGGGTCGTGAACTATCCTTCGTTAAGGCATATGTGAAATGCATCCTGAATCAAGAATCCAATCTTTAGACATCTTCTTTTTAGTTACAACTAACAAAAAGGCATCTTGGAAATTTATTTCTTTGACCACAACAACACTCTTAGGTATCTTTCTTCCTTCTTTGTTTGACTTGAATGTCTTTCTCTCTAGTTAATTCTTCTTAAAGTATCCCTCTTTATGATAATATAAACACTTTAGGTTTCTACCTCTAGGCTTTTATTAGTATTGCTTCTTCTCTCTGTGATCTTTAACCGTTGTTCTTCTTCTAACATTCAACCCTTCACCCGAAGTGCTTTCCTTATACTAATTCTTCTTGTTCAATTCTTTGGAACTCAAGGCATTCTTGACATCATCCATGGATATCAAAGATCTAATGTACAATAAAGTGTCTATAAAGTACTTATATGATGGGGACAGTGACATCAGTACCAAGAGGGCTTGATCCTTGTCTTCTACCTCACATTCACTATCTCCAAGTCCAATATTAGCTTGTTAAACTTGTCTAGATATTCTTCCACTGATCCTTCTTCTTTCAAATGGAACACATATATCTTTTTATTGAGGTAGAGTCGCTTTTCCATAGATTTTGTCATGTACCTGTATTCAAGCTTTTACCAAATCCCTTTAACTGTGGTTTCCTTTGAGATTTCCCTTAAGACATTGTTTAACAGTGAAAAAATTAGAGTACTCCTTATTTTTCTCTAGATTTCCTTATCTTTGATGGTTTCTGCCTCTTCCATATCAAACGTCGAGTCTACGCCCTCATGTTCAAGTAAAGTTCACATCTTCATCTTCTAAAGATTGAAATGTTCGTCTACTTTGTGGTCGAGCCCAATAGATCATAGAGTAGTTTTATAAGGTGAGGTTGTCCTATGGAGGGAAGTCTAATAAACCACAGAGTGGATTATTTCAGATACTAAAAAAACTCTATAAGGTGACAGTAGTCTTGTGGAGGGAAACCCAATAGGCCATAGAGTATATTATACATCTTTTTATGAAATTGTCCTTAAAGGATTCATTCTCAAAAGGAGAATGGTAGTTTATATGTCATATGAGATTTAGGAATGTAATTTCAAACAAGGATTTCTTATAAGTTAATTTGCTTTCTTATCTACTCACTAAGTATTTTCCTAATTACTCATATCTCATTTTCTCATTTCAAGATAGTACAGTCATGTGTGGGCATAAAGTAGTTGATCAAAGTTTTAGCAAGATCTTTAGGTACTTGACACATATTTTAGCAGTATGATCTACTGTACAAAACCATTGTAATAAACAGATTTGGTTTTTTGTATTTTCTCAACCAAGAATTTATTGTAATAATTTGTTTTAAAACAAATGTTTAACATAATAAAGTGTATAGAGATACATGTGATTTGAATGTATTTAAAATTCTATTATATTTTGTATGTATTTTGAAAAATGTATTTTCAAATCAGGTATTAATGCCTTGCATGTCTTGAAATGTATTATAATTAATATAGTACATTTCATAGGCTTGGGCAATTGTCACGAGCCTGATGTCTTAGGGTCGGGGTGTAACACTTGTCTCTCTTTCATTAATTTTCTCTAAAAGTTTGTTACGTGAGTCACGAATCATGACTATCCTTGAGGTAGTACTTGGTTGCTTGTATAAGTGAATATTATAGAGAGTTGATGGAGTTTAATGTCTAATACCGAGCAATCTTAGATCTCATATAAGTGTAGGTCGAGTAGTCTTAGATCTCGAATAGGTGAAGGTCAAGTAGGCTTAGATCTCGAATAGCAGATGCATTAGTTGGTCTTGGATATAGGTCTTCTTATAACCAATCTAAGACGTTTCAAAAGCATATGTGGCTTCGGGTGCTGACAAGGCCCCAAACGACTTCTTCTTAAATATCGTAGAAGGAAGTCTCGGAATGTTACTGAATCATTGGGCTCCGGGGAGACGGGAACCACTAAACGATGGGCCTAGGCCTTTAGGCTGGGCTCTCGATAAAATACCCAAATAATTAATATAAATATAAATTTTACTTAAAACCTAAAATTAAAATCTTTAATTATTTGCTTTTCTAGCATGTACCATCCTTGTTTCAAAATTTGGAGATTGTATTTAAATTTTATGTCAACTAAGCCCTAATCTATAGTGAAAATTTCTTGATCATACAAGCAAATCATGGTCAAGATTAATGAGAGCATGAACTAAAGATGAAGGCAAATAATTTGATAAATATCGCTTTTGCTTGCTTTTGGCATTTTCCTTTAACATTCTCCATTTTCTTGGTAAAGAAGGTAAAGGTGAGAGCATGAACTAAAGATGAAGGAAATTATTTGAATTTCTTTGGCAACTAAGTATCACTTTTGCTTCATATACTTTTGGCATTTTCCTTCATCTTCTCCATTTTCTTGGTGGAAGCAAAGAATAAAGTGCTCGTATGCTCAGATTAATCCTGAAGCTGGACATCCCAAATTCTCCTCTCTTATATATATTTGTGTTTTTTGTCAATCAAAAACTACCTTTACTTTCTAAAGATACAAGTTAAAGGGCATTTCTATTACTGCATTCTTGGTATGATTTTTTTTAATAAATTTTTTTACTTGATTTGTTTCACATATTTGATTGAGTTCCTACATTCAAAATTTCTTACAAATTTGTTAATTATAGTCAAACAAATTGTCTTCTTTAATTTTCTAGTCGCATAAGCCACTACGTTCCCTTCATTTCTTCATTTTTCTTTCTTATTTCTTAATTTTCAGGATATCACTGTGTCTGAAATCCTGTGGCAATTGACTTTTGCACATTTCTAATCGATTGTCAAGTGAAGTTCTCAGCAGTAATTGAGGTAAGAGAAATTGCTTTTATGCATGAGTATCCTAATTTTTCATTTCAAGCTGCCTAAATTTTTGTCTTTCTTAATATGAACATTATAAAATTAAAATACAGTGAGCTTCAAATGTTAATAATATTTTTAAACTGAATTTTTATTAATAAATACAAATATATATACTAAAGAACAATTATTTAACAATGAATAATATTTTCTATTTTTTAAATATAAAAATTTATTACATGTTGTCATGATTGGTTTAAAAAAATCAAGTGAATAAACCAAAATAGTTTCATTAAAATTAACAAGTGCTGGTTATTAGCATACGCTAACGTAGGCAGAAATTGGTCAATAAATAACTTACTATTACATTATCTTAGTCTATGTTTTCAGTATATTTTTATTTATTTTTAAATAATATCATTGATAAGTTTATTTAAAGTTTGAAAATGTGATGCAAATATGTTAACAATTTCACACCAATTTAAATTATTTTTAAAAAATCAAGTTAAAATTCAATTCCATTATGAGAAACAAAGTCTTATCTAACTAAAACAAAGATACAAATATAACACTAATTTTATAAACTCACAAACAATAATTTTTAGTAAAATTTCCAAAGTTAAGAAATTTATTCGATAAAATTAAAGTAGGTTTGTTCTTTTTGAGAACATGTTCATTTTGATAAAACAAGAAATTTTTATATTCAATTTAAAAGGTTTGTTGAGAGAAATAATAAATCAAAAATATTATGTAAAAAGAAAAAAGACATATTTATGATTTTAAATTATTTATTAAAAAAATTTTAGCTTTACTTAAACAATGCATATTGAATGGTGCCCATATTTAAAGTGAGATTGACATTTTGATTTTTGTTCTTGTTTTTGGAGGATAAAATCTTAGTAAAAATAATCTATTAATTTCTTGACAAAAACAATGATAAGAAAATCCAATTTCCATACCTGCATTAACTCCACCAGTTCAGGACTAAAGGCACTCGTAACCTCTAGTGCTTACATTTGATAATTATTTTTGATTGTTGTAACTGAACATCTGCATAAATATTTTTAAATATAAAAAGGTAGTACTTATTTAGGCTAATAAACATTGCCAAGCATATCCTATATTAATTTCTTATTCAAATTGTGCGTGCTTGTAAAAATTTAGGATCATTATTTACATGGAAATAATTTCTTACATTAATTAGAAATTTTGAGTTGCTTGATATTACTCTTGATTTGAGTTGCTTTCTAGCTGTAATATCAAAAATGTTTCTAATTTTGCATTCCACTGTTAGTAATTTGGTTTTTACTAATACATTTATAAAATGAAATAGACGCTGAAAATGGCAGCCGCGCTGAAAATGGCAGCAGAAATTTTGAATGGGATTTTATCGAAGATTGGAGAATATTTGTTGGAAGCAGCCATACACCAAGTATGTTATTTATTCCATTTCAAAAGCAATGTTGAAGATTTGACGAGGGAGGGAGAAAATTTGAGATTGGCGCTAGATCGCGTGCAGGAAGAAGTTAAAAGAGCCAAAGAAAAAACTGAAGAAATTGAGAAAGATGTCCAAAAGTGGCTAACGGATGTAAGCAATGTCATAGAGGATGTTCAAAAGTTGGAAGAAGAAATGCAAGCAAATAAAACATGTTTTAGTGGGTGCTGTCCTAATTGGATTTGGCGATATCGATTGAGTAGAAAAGCTGAAAGTAGAAGCCAAGTGTTGAAGTTATTAGAATTAAGGGGCAAATTCCAGAGAGTGTCCCACCGGAGTGATTTGCCAGGGATTGAGTTCTCTGCACCCGGAGATTTTGTGATTTTCGCGTCTACAAAATCTACTTTGGATAAGATTATTGAAGCATTGAGAGATGATAAGATCAACATGCTTGGCATTTATGGTATGGGAGGTGTCGGGAAGACAACGTTGGCAAAAGAAGTAGGAAAGCAAGTGGAGCAAATGAATGTTTTTAATAAGGTTGTGTTGGTTACAGTATCCCAGACTCCAAATTTTAGAAATATTCAAGGTCAGATAGCAGACACGTTAAATTTGAAATTAGATGAGGAAAGTGACGATGGGAGAGCAAAACGATTATGGAAGAGATTAAAAGATGAGAGTAAAATGCTGATAATCTTGGATGATGTTTGGAAAAAACTTGATTTGACTAATATAGGAATTCCCTTGGGTGATGATGATCAAAAGGGTCGCAAAATTCTTCTGACCACTCGCCGAGAAGATGTATGTAATGATATGAGGTGTGAATCGAAAATTCCGTTGAATATTCTTGAAGAAGAAGAAGGATTGGCTTTACTTAAAAAAACTGCAGAAGTTGATCGTGATTTGCCCACTTTAAATGCTTTGGTAAAAGAAGTTGCTACAGAATGCAAGGGTTTGCCATTAGCAATTGTGACGATTGGAGGTGCTCTAAGAGGAAAGAAAACAGATGAATGGAAATTATTCTCGCGAAAGCTGAAAAATTCAAAATTTGTGGATGTAGAGGGTGTTGATACTGACATCTATGCTTGTCTTAAATTGAGTTATGATTATTTGAAGGATGAGGAGACAAAGTTGTGCTTCTTATTGTGTTCACTATTTCCTGAAGATTTTGAAATTCCTTTGGAGAATTTGGTCATATATGGAACAGGAAAAGGATTGTTTAAAGAAGATAATAACTCAATTGAAGAAGCAAGGAATTCAGTGCGTGTAATTGTTAATAATCTCAAAGCTTCTGGTTTATTGTTGGATGCCCGCCAAGAACAATTTGTGAAAATGCATGACGTGGCTCGTGATGTCGCCTTATGGATAACATCTAAGGGGAAGAATAAATTCATGAGTACGCATGGCTTGAGAGAGTGGCCTAAGTTGGAAGGTTTGGAACAATACGAAGCAATCTCCTTGATGGACAACCAAATTGAACTTCTTCCTGTTGGTTTGGTATGTCCAAGGCTTGAAATTTTGCTACTGGGTGGTTATAAATATCGGTTTCAAAGGATGGGAGAAATTTCGGATCATTTTTTTTCAGATATGAAAGCACTAAAAGTTTTGTCTTTAAGTAATCGAAAGCTGTCACTAAACTCTCTTCAACTCTTGACAAATATTCGATCTCTACAGCTGCATAATTGTGTTTTGAAAGACTTATTTTTTATCGGAAAGCTTAACAAACTTGAGATTCTTAGTTTAAAATTCTCTGAGTTGGAGGAATTGCCGAAAGAATTACGAGAACTTGGTAAATTAAGGCTTCTAGATTTAAGTTATTGTCGTAGTCTGAAAAGAATTCCATCCAATACAATTCAGAGGTTATCTCAACTAGAAGAATTATACATTGGTGACCATAGCTTCCGACAATGGGATGTTGAAGGTACAAGTAACGTAAGCCTCTCAGAGCTGAATTCACTACATAACTTGGCCATCTTGTCATTGTCCGTAGATGAAGAATGCATCCCAAAAGACTTCACTTTTCCCAAATTGCGAAAGTATAGAATCTTTGTCAATGGTAAATTTCAATTTGAGGAAGAAAATATTGAAGGAGGTCACTTAGAAATCGGGTCTAGTAATTCATCCTCACCGTTGATTGCATTTAAAGCACTCATGCAGAATCTAGAATATCTTCAATTGAGTGATATATTGGAATCAAGATTTCTATGGGATGGGTATAACCATCAGCAATTAAGACTTCGTAATCTTAGAAAAGTTGAGGTGAGTAGTTGTCCAAGATTGACATGTCTCTTTACAGTATCCCTTGCTCGAAGTTTGGTGCAACTAAAAGAAGTCACAGTGTGGAATTGTAAGATGATGAAGCATATAGTCGAGGAGGAAGAACAGCTTGCAAAAGAAGGAAATCATGATGATGTTATTTTGCTTCCTCAGTTAAGAGAATTACTTCTTCATAACCTAGAGAATCTCATTGGCTTTTATCCACAAAATTATAATTCAACGTTGCCGACTTTGGAAAAGTTAAAAATAATGGACTGTCCGAACTTGAGTTCGTTAATCTTTGCTGATGAAGTACTAGAGGTATTTATTTATTTATTTTTATTCCATTCAACTTAAATTATATATATATATTCCATAATAATTAATAATTAATTATTGTAGTCAAGAGATAAAACCAAAATATTTTGTAGCTAAACATCATATAAGTAGTTGACAGATGATAGACTAATAGAATTTAAATTTTAATATATATATATATAATTTAAGTTGAATGGAATAAAAATAAATAAATAAATAAAAAATTCAATATCATCGGCAAAGACTAATGAACTCAAATTGGGACAGCCTCTTATTGCTAACGTTTCCAAAGTCATCAACGTTGAATTATAATTTTGTGGATAAAAACCAATGAGATTCTCTAGATTATAAAGAAGTAATTCTCTTAACTGAGGAAGTAAAATAACATCATCATGATTTCCTTCTTTTGCAGGCTGTCCTTCCTCCTCGACTATATGCTTCATCATCTTACAATTCTTCACTGTGACTTCTTTTAGTTGCACCAAACTGCGAACAAGGGATACTGTAAAGAGACATGTCAATCTTGGACAACTACTCACCTCAACTTTTCTAAGATTAAGAAGTCTTAATAATCTGTCACCCTTGTACAAAGCTTCAAGTTCATACAAATAGCCCAACTCCAATTCCCTCAAACTTGGAAATGATAATTCAGGTTCAAGACCGTCAAACTCAAATAACACCTTTACTTCAACACTTCTAATTTTTAAAATCTGCAAACTTTTGAAGCCATATCTCAATTGCGATTGTATTTTATCCCATAATTTGTTGCAATCATTCACTTTTAGACTCTGTAAATTTTGAAGAAGTCAGAAAAAACTCGTATTAAATTAAAATCTATTAATTTTGATTTTTGACAGGAGATAATTAACAGAAACAACCAAACAACAAATCTTCTAATTAACTTTTTGTATTTTGTTCAATTGAAGGAAAATTATTCGATATATTTCAATGTTCCTCAAATGCATATCTTAATTACACATATGTATATATTGACTATGAAAAAATATATATATATCCCTACCAATCCATACAACCTCACTAATATCCCACATCAAGACCCTCTATTTATCTAAATTTCATTAAATCAATTGTAGTTAAAGAATAAAAAATCTATGCCATGGGTAAAAATAGAATGGAATTTATAAATTTAGTAGTCAATTAATTATTCTCTTAAATTTAGTAGTCAATTGATAGATATAAATATATGTTCCATAATAAATTAATTATTGTAGTCAAGAGATAAAACCA
>JAVXUL010000010.1:944267-959685 GCA_035590515.1 Trichilia minutiflora
TTTTTTTGGAGAAGAAGGGATTTAGGTAGTTCGCCATTTTCTTACTGTGTCAGATATTTGGGTTGTATCATTGTTTCTTCCTTTATTTTATATTGATGTTAGTGATGGTATCAATCATGACATTGATACAAAGTTAAATGAATTTAGAAAATTATATAAATAAAAATTGTAGACTAGATGTACCTCTCTCGCTCAATTATTTATGTAATCAAATATAATAAAATATCTTATATTCTATTAATTAAATGATGATATAATAATTTAAGCACCCTAAATTGAAATAATAGAAACATACATATTTTTTTATGATTTCTTTAAAAAAAAACGTGTGAAGATAATTATAATTACTAATTAACTAACCAAATTTAGCCCCCAAGGGTGTGGCTCTATGGTTAATTGGGTACGTTGGACGATGAGCGATCCCATATTCGATTCCCCACGAATTGTATTTTTTGTAAGAGTCTGAGGCAGTTTGGATTTTAACCCAATCCAAACCCGCTCGTTTGGTATTGTCTGTCTACTTGGTAGTCTGCGGGGCGCTGCCTAGGCTCCGTTCTCGTGAAGCTGTTTTATAGTAGTCGAGGACCTGGGTCCCCAGTAATGAATCCCGAAATATGAATCCTGGGGCGTTGACTGACGAGCGGTGAATTTTCCCGTCATAAAAAAAAAAAACTAACCAAATTTAATCTATATAATTAATGTAATTAATCTTTTTAAAAAGTAGTTCAAATTATTATGTCCCTTACGACTAAAACAAGGAATTAAGTGATCAAATATTTTAATTCTCTCGTTAATAATATTAAAAAAATAGAGATGGAATTAAGTTGAAAAAAAAATTAATTTCTTTATTTGTTATTGTTTTTATGTTTTATTTTTTAAATAAAAATAATAGCTTTTGACATATCATTGAACCAAACATGCCCCACTGTAGCACAAAATTACCCATTTAACCCGCCCGTTCCAAAACCCCAAGCGGCCAAGCCCAAAGCTCTCACCCAATAGTCTCTTCATGTCCTCCTCGGCTTGCCAGCTCTTCGACAATCGACGTATAGAGCAACAGCAAAACCGATTGTGTTTCAGGTGAGTCACCATGAAACTCGTTCTGGGTTTTGTTTCTTAACTAGAACAGAAAACTTAGAAACCCGAAGTTTCTATTTTTCTTTGTCTTTGTTTGTTTCTTTCTTTCATTTTCTCAGCAACCAAAAAGAGGTCCATGAAGGATGAATCTTTCATGATTTATAATAACGTTTCAATCAAACAATTATGTACCAGTTCGTCTGTGTTTAGATCCTAGTAGTAATTTTACTTCTACACTGTCGTTTTCATTGTGAGTGTAACTGTTCGTTCAATTATTTTCTTGTAAGTCAAAAAAAAAGTTCTATTTTTATTTTGGTTTTCTTGCAATTTGAGTGAATACGGGTTTCGCTTCAACTTTATTTTGAATTCTTAAGAAATATTGGCTTTGTGATTCCGTCGCATCAGGAAGCAGCTATCGGCTTTTCTCTCGTAGCCGTCGCTCGCAGCCTCTCGTCTGACCAGTTCACTCTTCATTCTTCACTCCATCGGATACACAAGACGTTCATTTCATGTATGCCAATGTCCATTTTCTTGCAATAATTGTTAAGTTACCCATTAATTCTTTTTATTGTGTTTATTAATCTACCCATTCCGATCTTTTGAATTATTGTTTATCCTCCTCTGCAGTTGTCCATATAAGAAGATCCCCAAAACAAAGGTTGGTTAATTAATTTTGAGATAATAAAATTTTATCAGTGATTCAGTACACTACAAACTGGATCTGGATTGTATATGAATTATGGATATAGAATTAAATAAGGTAGATTAATTGATGATTTGAGGGAAATGAGAAGCAGAAAAGGGGCACATGCATATTTGGTGAGTTTTGTTTTTATTGGTCTTTTTGTGGAGAATTTAATTCTTTGTTTTGTTCATACAATTGGTTTAGTTATATATACGGAGTTAATTAAGAATAGTGCAATTGATAAGCTCTCTTCCACATGTTTGAATGAAATTATGGTGCAAGCTAACAAAGGGGGAATGGCTCCGTCGCCATCCCTACTTGGAATAATGTTTGTTATAGAATGACATAAGAGCTCCTGTTTATTATTATGTCCATATGATATTAAAATTGATTAGGAGAACAAATTTTGATTCTTCTATTGCTAAAATTTCTCAGCAACTCATATTTCTTTTGCGCAGATGGCTCTGAGAGGTGTGTGGCAACTTCAAAAGCTGATTGTGAGCTACTGTGATTGGGGAGGAAGTAGCAGGGGAATCAGGTATGATTTGAAATCATTAATTGTCAAGGAAGTGATCTGAAGATTAGAAACTGTTGTCCTAGCTACGGCATTGGTTTTGAGCTGGTTATATATACATTTAAATGACTCACTATTTTAGTTCACTGTGTTGTTGCAATTTTCATTTTGCTTTTAGGTGAAAAGTGACTTTGTTTCTTCTTCTTGTAGAATGGGTAGCTGCTATTATATGCTATTTGTAGTCTATTGATCAACATTTGAGCTGAAAGTTTTAAAGATAATTATATCAATTTTATAATATGTCAAAATAGTCATTGCTCTAGTAGATAGTTCGTGGAAATTTAAGTTTGATTTTGAAAATGTTACCCACCATTCCAATACTTCAGCAAATAAAGTTAATTAGCAGGCAAAGTTGTATTGTGAAGCTAGATCACTGATTATGGTTTACATAAAAATATTGGAAATAATATAGCAACGCTAAGATGAAAGTGAACTCTAAATCTAAAGCATTCAATGGTTTTAGAAGTCCCTTGAGCGCATTTTTATTCCATCTGCTAAGACACTTGCATCTTAAAATGATTAACAAGGTAGACTCCATATTCAACATTGGATTTCCCATTTCACAAATATAAAATGCTTTCAGATTTTTCATTATGAATACTTGATGCCTGCCACAGCATTATTTATTTTGTGGACTTGTATAACATGTTAGTGATGGAAGCATGTTATTTTATTTAATTTATGCATATCATGACGTGAATATGCTTGGTTCTTCCCTCTTTACTTTCTAATGCTGCAGGACTTAGTAATTCTCTGTAATATCAAAACCTGTTCTTATGTCTTAGTCATGTATCCGCTGGAATGTTTCAAATCTCATGGTTTTATTTCTTTTTACTTATATAATTGATGAAGTATTTTGTCTTAATGGGGCAGAGCATTCATGGAGTCACATTTGCCAGCATTCAAGGAGAGCAACCCACAGCTAGATGTGGTTACTGAAGTTATTCGTGGTCAGCATCCACATTTGAAAGCACTTTACAGTAAGTTCTCACTTTCACTCTCTTACCCTTGGTTTCAAGTGTCAAAAAATGTTCTTAGTCTTATAACAAATATCACTGTCACATTTTCAGAGAACAAGAACGAGCGGGTTGTGTGTGTGAAGAATTTGACACCAGAAGAGATACTTCTACACACAACCAGACTAAGGAATGCATTGGGAAGGAAGGTGGTAAAACTGAAGACGAGACACGTAACCAAACACCCTAGTGTCCAAGGTACATGGACAACCGCTGTGAAATTCTGAGGAATGAAAAGATGTCTCCTCTCAGTTTCACTTCATTGTAGTTCTGTTTTCTGTTACCACAATTCCGTGGAAGGTTCCCCCTTTAGAATTATGCGAATCTGTTCTCTAACATTAACTTTCTTACTGGGAGTTTCAGGGTCATAATTTTGGTATTCAAAGTATCTGATTCATGCTTTTGGACATTTACGAAGTCTTGAATTGGCAAAATGATAATATAGTTAAATAGATGGCTTGTTGCAGCGGCTATAGGTATTTCTGTTCCCAGATGATTCTCATTTTTGTTTGCATATATGTGTTTCTTGATAGCAAAGTTGTACAAGGATTGTTTCAGGGTCATGAAAATAATTCTGATATAAGGCGCTTTGGATTTGGCAATGCTTCCTGTAAAGCACCTAGCTGTCTTTCTAAAGAAAACCTTACAATGCCTAATGGTAGAGCTACGGTACAAATGAATTTATATTTATACATTGGCAATTTTTACAATTTTTAATTTTTTGTTGCGCATCGTAAATTTTCTATAATTTTTCTCACTTTGATGTAATGTAACATGTAAGAATTATAGTTAAATAATTGAGAATTACAATGGAAAGCAATTGAAAACTGAATAATGTGGATGCTGAACTTGTTGCTATGCCTTGCTTTCAAGTGTTGCAACTTTATGGTTTCTATGAAATTATGGTAATTTTATTGTTCTTTGAAATGAAATCTAAAAGCGCGTTTGATGCCATCACCTTTTTAATGAAACTCAAATAAAAGTCATTGTAGCTAAATACCAAATCGAGCGTTTTAATTTTTAAAATATTAGTATATATCAACCAAAACGCTACAAATAAATGTTTATTTCATTGTCCAAAGTATCCCCAAAAGTGTTTCCTCCTCATAGTTTCCTTGTTCGGATACACAAAGCATAAATCAAGGACAAACGACAGCACAAAATTTTACCAACCCGTTTCAAAATTATTTTATAAATGAAACTGAGAATCAATACAAGAAATGTATCACTACGATGCTTACAGCATAATATCCTATTCCTTGAAAATGTTACAACATCTAACGCATGAAGTTTCACTTGATTATATCTGTTACCCAAACTAACAAAGCAAGTGGAAAACTTCACATACAAAATCATATGCTTATACAAGCGATAATGACCTCAAAATTTTCAGAAATAAGGAAGAATGGAAATCACCATCGAAACCATGTAAGGGTTAGCTTCAGCTTCCCCTCCATTGCACGATTACAAATTTATATAGATTAGAATTCATATAGATTGGACCAAAAGCCGTTACACGTGAATCCTGCATAACATCATGTACCACTGCCAGCAGAAGTAGCAGCCTCAGCAGCCTTTTTCTCCTTCTGTTTCTCCCTTTTCTTCTTGTTCTTAAGAGCATTTTTGCTCATTTCTCTGAATCAATTTGTATCACACAATGAGCATTTAACGCTGATAGCACAAGCTACATAAATGAAATGATCATGCGAGTAAGAAAGAATACTTACGTTGCAGCGCTCTGTCCAAATAGCTGCCATTACAAAATCACCAAAACCATTAGAACCAAGGAAAGCAATAATCAAGTATAATTACAACTCTACTACAAATGAAAATGGAAAAATCAATTACAAATAACTTTGAGCCGTGAATAGCCTCAAACTTGAATTTGATTTATAAAAATAATAATTCTATGAATACCAAGCTGTAGTTCCATGCACGTACCTCTGCCTGAACAGCAGCTGCCTGTTTGGCATGTGGTGGGCGATAGGCAGCAGGTTTTGTTCCAGGAGGGTTACTCGGAGCAGCTTTTCTAGAACCTGATCCTGCACCTGAAAATTGAGTCAGTCTTCATTCGTTAATATATCCATCATCAGGGTTAAGTTCTGAAATAGAAAACTAGAGATACACCTTGTGGTTTGATTTCTGCAACCTTTAATGAGCCAACCGATTTGATAAGTTCAGCAATGTCACCAAACCTATCAGGTGACTCTGGTTTCCACTCAGCCTGGGCAAATAGATGATATTCAATACTGCAGAGCTGAATAAGGCAAATTGATAAAATACAATTTCCAGAAAGTTCATTCATAAAAATACTAACCTGGAATAATTTATCAAATATCTTCTTGAAGAGCAACGATCCATTGTGGTGGAAAATTTTAATCCTTCAATAATGAATAAAATTAAAGTCACAAAATGATACATTGACATCAGCAGACAATCTCAACTTTGACCTGATTAAGCCACCCATACACCAAATTTCTGCAGATGCAGATGCCACCGGTATCTATGAAAACAATAATCTATACGCCAAGACTATCCTTGATTTTAAACAAAAAGCATAGAATTATTGATTTGTGATTTACTCATCGTTTATTGATTAAGGCCATTTTCATCCAACTGAACCTTTAATCTGCAGATTGGAGACCAGTTCAGGAGCCCAAGCCATGGATCAGGTATCCTAGTTATATAAGAGTCTTTCTCAACAATTATAAATCTGATCATTGTACAAATAGACCATGTAAACAGACTTTAAAAACATAGAACATCTGTCCAAGTTGATAAAGCATCCATAGCCCATTGTCAGTATACCCATTGTCAACTTGTAGTCTCGGTGCTGTCGTTGCTGTCATGAAATAGCATCCATCTGGGGACCATTCACTAGTTACAGACCATTCAGCCCTAGTCGTTCCAAGCTGCTTTTTATCTACATAGTCCCAAAATGCCTGAAAGAAAAAGGTAGAACACAACCATTTACTTAAGTCAGTAACCTGCATGCAGCTAATACCATCAGATGGTAGACACTAACTGCACTTCACAAAATTTGCCAAACAAACTAGCATCACACAACAGCATCCTTCTTTCAACTTGTCATGTTTCAAATGAACAAGAGAAACAACTGCAGTTGTATAAAGATAATTGAAAGGGATGCACATGACACACACCAAACAACTGCATTCCTGAAGCTGATATAAATCAGTGTCTAATCAAAAAGTTTGTCCACTGGTTAGTATAATGCACAGATACATCATGAGAGGAAGAAGGACCAACCTAAATGATCTTGAAATAAGAAAAAATCAAGAAAAATAGTCTAGGCACGTCAGTAGGAACATACCATATCACCAGGTAAGTTGCCAAAGCCAGCCAAGCATAAAACTGCAAACCAGAGAATTAAGGCCACCAAAATACATGCAAAAAGGACAACTGTGATACTTCAAGTTTCTCAAACTATCTTTCCGACAGAAAAATACAACACAGTATCTTGATAAAGGATACACCTTCCTTTCGGGTTCCATCGGATGGTATTGTAAGGGCCATTTCGGAGCTCAAGTAGAGGTTTGCATTTCTTGTCAAACAATGTCGCACATGCAGGCATGACTATTGTAGGTCAAGGAACAGCACAGAAACAATTGCCGAAACGATATTTAACCACAGGACTTCTATGTTAAAGGGTTAATAATTACCCAATAGTTTCTTAAAGAATCAACAGGATCTCCCCATCCGCATACCAAAAAAAGAATAGTGACTAAAATATTGAAAAAAAAATCATCTAAACATCAATAGTAGTTTAATCATAGAGACCACATATGGTGAAGGCACAAACTAGACTGGAAAAGCGATCATCATTACCAAATCAAAATGTTCCTTTAGACAAAAACTTTTCTACATTTTCAGTAACAAATTTCATCGTCAAATGAGTTTGTTCCAGCATGCGTAAAAGCCTTCCTACATTTTCAGTCAGATAATATTAAATTCAAGGGTAAGAATCATTAATTACAACCATTAAAGGTCAACACAAATCTTCTAGTTCCAGAGAACAGATGCCTATGGATGTTCACATACTCTTGATTCTTAATATGCCCTCCAGACAAATGAAAATCCAAATACAAGTATATTACATATTACGAATGCTTGGCTAACACGTCTCTCATATTTTAGCTCTAAAACCAAAAATGGAG
The DNA here is from genome assembly GCA_035590515.1 of Trichilia minutiflora. NCBI lineage: Eukaryota > Viridiplantae > Streptophyta > Magnoliopsida > Sapindales > Meliaceae > Trichilia > Trichilia minutiflora. Next base: position 951,795 of record JAVXUL010000010.1, read on the forward strand.
AAAAGGATACAGCCATAAACAACGGCAAATTCTGAACCAGAATATGACCACTGAACATCATGAACAGGCCCCTCCTTACCTGCCAAAAATATCGAACAGTCAGTAAATGTTCAAGCAGTACCAAATGTGCACAGATGAAGCTAGAACGTACGAAGAGGCACAAGGCCTTCATGGGATCCATCTGTCGTAAGGTAGTTTAGCTTTGACTCCCCATAATAACTCTTATTGGTCTTATCAACATCTGACTGTACGACAACTAGAAGCCCCGTTGAACCATGATTCCAACTCAGTTGCACCGAAGAACAACGGAAAAAGCTCTTTCGAGCAACAGGTTGACTTTGCAAATCTTTTTCACAAGCATAAATCTGGACACTATCAGGACTCCCCTACATTATAATAAAAAATTTCTTTAATTTTTGATAATTGAACATAGAATTAATTTTTTCCTGTAACAAATACAAAAGAAAACCTGCAGATCAAAGTGAAACATCAAGTATTGTATCTCCACACACCAACGACCGAGAAGCAAGGCGAATTGTCTCTGTAAACTAGAATGCAGGGTTCATATTGGATTTACCAAACCCCAAGAAAGCACACAGATTGACTAGTAATATCATTTTCTTACTCTGGCACTCTTCAAATATCAATAAAAATTAAAAATTCTAAATTTCAACATTTAAATTGTTAATTGGACTGATTTTATTCAATTATGACATGTTCAAAATCCAAAGATGTTTTGACAAATTACAAGCTAGATTAAAAGCAAATTCTAACTGTCTGACATACTTGAACTAGATACCTGACTCAACCTTCAGATCTCAGACATTGATATGGTCAAAAATTCAAACCAAGAAAGTTTCAATGCATTTTACAAGCAATGAATTAAGTCAAATTCAAAAATTTTTATCAGCAGCTTGCAATGCAAGGCTTGTACATCCAGGCCATCACTGCATCAGTTACCACATACATAACTTGAAAAGAAATAAACTCCAAGACTAAGCCAAAACCATGGACCACAAACCTTAGATTCAGGAACAAATGCCGCCACATGAGACCCAGGTGCCTTGGAAAGCTCAAAATCAGCCACCCCAGGAATTCTTAGCCGATACAATATCCCTTTAGGAAAATCTTTAGAATCAAAAAATTGTATTTCATTTGTGGCCAGCCGACACGCAACAGCTTCATCTGAGCTGAATCTGATTGAGGGCCTGCAAGGAAAACAGATAACACAATTAAGAATTTATCAAAATCTCAATACCAAATTGCGGTAAGCACAAGTGTGCATTGCATACATAAAGAACCATAATGTCAGATTTTTAATGCCTCCATTATGATTTTATGACCATGTTTGAGTTATTATAATCACATAATCAGATACAGAGAAGCTTTACGAATCTCGTTGATACACAAGAATTTTGAAAAAGAATTTATAAATGGTTCAAAAACTTAATTTTCCACCCAAATATAACACCTCACCAATAATTTTAATTACCATGTTGCTTTTGTCATGTTCTTTTGGAATATATGATAAACAGCATCACCAGTCTCTGTGTTCCAAAGGATCAAATTCTTCTCCTGTGGTGTTGAGGATTTCTGAAATGTCTGAAGATAAGTCCCACATGGTGATAAGTTGCCAGCGGCAACATTTGGGACTTGAAAAGACCTTATCTCTTTAAAGCTACCACAATCATAAATGCTAATAACAGAGTCAGATTTCATGACCATGAGCCTCGACCCATCCTCACTGAATTTTACATTGGTGCATGGAACCCTGTCAAGCTTGATATTGGGTTGATTATTGCTGAATGGAGGCCCATTCCAGACAAAGAAACCCTCCGGTTCTCGAACTGAGAGATAGTGAGAGATAGGAAAAGAATATTATGAGAAGAAGGGGGAAATATGTATTGATAATTCTATACACAAATGTAATCAAGTACCTAAAATCTCCAAAGATGGTGAAGCATTTGTCATCGTCATTGGAGGCAAACAGAAGGATAAGCAAAGGACAGGCTACTCAATTGCCAACAGTACAACTGCAGATTTAAGTGTTAGAGAGTATTTTTTGTTTTTTAAGCTTCCCACAGTAAGTACTGAACTTCAACTGGAGAATACTCAAAAAGCTAGCAATTACAACTTTACAAGTAATAAACTCAAATAAATGAAAAACTAATTGATATCTAGATATACATCTGTGCATAGTGATGTCAAGTAGTTAGAAGAGATTCCCAACTGACCTAAACCTGAGGCAAGTATATTAGTTAATAACCAATTACAATATCTAAACAGTGAATTCATGTCCCATAAATAATTGAACAACGTTGAATCTAAATGAATTCGACATCCCCTAAGGGTGCAATTCAGAAGGCTAAGCCCCTTTGTGTTTGGCTTGCAGACCAGCTTTGATTCTGGGGGAGGCGGGTGGATATAAACTTATAAAAAAATAACGAGCTCGACACAATAAGAACCACACACTACCACATAGATATATTGTATTCAAATTTGGATTTGAGCTCAAATTTCAAATAATGCATCCAACTTGAATTCAGTAATACAGATTGGGATTAAAAATATTGATGGAACGACATAATATTCAACCCAATTATGACCCTATCCATCAAAGAATGTATTCAAATTGTCCGCACCATGCAGTTTCATACTGATAAAATGTTCATATCGCATCCTACTTTCAGAATTCGCTGAAGAATCGAGCATTACAAAATCTAAAATGCCAGTCTGCTGTAGTTTTATCAGTTGCTATGTTCTTTTTTTCATTTCTTACATTAATCAATATATATGGTTGGTAAGCAATCTGAAAAATCTACAGAAAATGATTCGAAGGACACAAATGCAATCACATTCACCATTAATTACTAAATATATTATATTATACTTAACATCAACAAGAACGTCATCTACAAAATAGCAACTGATACATTCAACAAGTTGATACCTTTGACATGTTTCCCAACCAATGAATTCTTTCGAAGCTAGCTAATTAATCAATTAACAATTATGTAGATGAATTAATATCTTTGACATGTCTTAACGCAGAAGAAAACATAAATTCGAACTCTTTTCTTTCCTTGCACTTTCTGGGCATGCAAACAGAAGTTAATTTGAGAGAGAAAGAGAGATTGATACCCGAAATGGAGAGTGTTATCGGAATAGTTAGCCTCCGGCCAAAGATAGGTTTTGGCAGTGGAAAATTATTGCGAATTCAGAGTCCTTACAAAACGACGTCGGCTTATTAGTTATAAGGGACTCAAAACGCAGACGTGCTCTCGGCAGTTTTGCGTATTAAACCGAGGAAGGAATAATAAGGAAGTGTTTGGATATTGGAAGTATTCTATTGACAACTGCTTGGAAATTTAAAAGTTTCTCGTAAAAATAGATATTTTTTAAAATATTTTTTATAAATATTTTAAATAACATTTTTAATTTAAAAAATAACATTAATAATAAAGTTCATCCCTGTCGTCGCTTAAAAAGAATTGAATCAACCATATTGATAATTAGGATGGTTTTCTTTTTAAATAATATTATTTATTATTTAAATTTTTATATAAATTTCTAATTGTAAATATTAATATTAGAAAAAGAGATATATTTAAAAAAATTAAGCAACGAATTGTTTTAAAAAATATGTATAAAAGCTGTTGATGCGAGAAGTTGATGTCGTCTTCAACCTCGAACACCAGCTTGTTTTCCTTCTCAAGTTCCCGTTCTGTGACTGTAAAATAAAAGGAATCTCAGGGGTAAAGTCGATTTTTCGACGAAAAACCTCCGATACCTAAGTCAGTGAAGGTTTTACTTGTGTGTGTGGTGAAGATAGCAAGATGAAATCAGAGGAAAAAAACTTCAGAGAATATTTCGTGTGTGTTTGAGTGCTTCTTTCTCTACTGTGTAGTGTGAGAGTCAATGCAAAAAATATAGAATATTCTCTTAATGTTAAAAAACGTTCCTCCCATTATTCTTGGATTTAGTTATATCAGAATCATAGAATTCTGTGCCTTATGGACACGTGTCTAAAAAATTTGTAACGGGAATCATAGGTATAGATAATGTGGTACTGTTCCTTGTTATGTAGACCTCGAGGCCCCGAGCACATATCTCCCGAAGCGGAACCTCCAGAATCCATGAGATCTGAGTGTCGATTCCTTGAAACACGAGCACTTGTCTCTCCCCAGACCTGAGTATCAATATTCCCTGAGGTTCCGACTCTTGACGTGCTTTCTGAAAATGTACAAAGCTTTGTTGATATCATATAACAGTGTTGTAGGTGACACCTATGTCCCATATGTCCCCGAGGCTCCGAGGTCACGCAAAGTATATGCATGACTGAGGCCCCCGAGGTAGAGTCATGGATAGTCGTTTCTGATTGTGGATGACCCGAGGAAGATTCTCTGACCACTGATCTCGGATAAATTACCCGAGACTAATCTACTATTTCACGTGCTGCAGGAAAAAGTCTCGAAAAGACGTCGTATTTCGAGATAAACGGGGGGATTATGCCAGTATGATGGGCTTGGGCTTGGAGAAAATACTCGAACAAAAGCTATTTTTGCTATTTGATAATAAAACAAATAATAATAACATCAAATATTGAAATACCCAAATTTAGTAACTATCATAATCATTTTGGTTATTTAAACCCTTTAAGAGTATTTTTGTCATTTTCTAAAAATATTTGTTCAAATATTAAAATTGATAAATTAACTTAATATTTTTGTCTATTAAATATTTTGAGATATTTTATATGAAATTGATTGATTTTAGATAAGTTTGAAAAAAAATTTCTTAAGATTTTAATTGAGTACACGAGTTTTGAACTTAAATTTCTATTATTTGGAATATCTGATTTACTGATCTTTTTTTAAATTAAACTAAATACCTAAATGATTAATTAGAAAGAAACGAAAGTAAAATCAAATTTCGGATAAGAAAAAAAATACCATCAAAATAGATGATAAAAATTGTTTTAGGTAAAATGGTAGAATAATAATTTTTGTGAGCCTATAAAAGAAACCCAAAACAGTTTTCTCTTTCCACTTTTTCTTCTTTTTCCTGTAGCCTTCTCTTCCATGTTTTCATTTTGTTTTAATCTTTTTCTTCTAATTTTTTTATTTTTTATCCGTTTAACTCGTCGTATTTTTTAATAAATCACTTATATTCAACATTCTCTGTTATATACAAGTTTTATTTGATTGATTTGATAGAGATTTAAATCAAAAAAATGCTTAGAAGAAATTGAGTACTGTTTACAAGATTGGGTTTTTCTCCTATTTGCTACAAATAAAGTTTTTTAGGATTAAATTTACTCATTTGGTGAGTTTGATAACATTTTATAGCTTTAATTTTGCATAATTTGAAAATTTTAAAAATTGGGGCTTTTGATTCATTGTTATTTTCTTTGATTGATTTGTTATGTTGTTTTTATTTCCTTGTTTCATTAATGTTTAGTTTCATTTTTTTATATGCTTTGCAATATTTATTGGTTTAATATGTGATTCTTATGTGTTAATATGTTTTAATTCATTTATGAAGCATTAGTATTTGGTATAATCTCATATTGATTCTCTAGAATTTTTTCTATCCATTTATACAAAAATTTATAGGTTGCATAAGTCATAAGAGTCATACAAAAATTCTATCCATTGTTATTGTAACGGGTTGTAAAGAGTGATATTTTTAACCTAAGTTTTTATTGATGTTTATTTCTTGTGTCTCTTTACACTTTCTATTTTCTGAGAAAAAAATGTTATATATATTGTGAAGCAAATGATTGTTACCTCAAGATATATGTCAAACAACTGTCCCTTTGTTCTTTGAAATGTAGGGTTTGAAGTCATAAGAGTTTAAAACTGATATGTTTTACTTTATTACATTCTCCCATGGGAGTTTGTCTAGCGGTGTGAGAAAGCAACTGCTCTGTTCTTTTTGGTGAAAATTGATCTTTCACTCAATCATACTATTGTTTTATGTAAAACAAAACAGTTTATGTGATGATCTTCATATAATTTTGGTGAAACTGTTGATTTTTATTTGGATTTTTAATAAATTATGGTTTTATAAATAAAATATTATTTTTACATTATTATTATTACTATTATGCTTTGATACTTCAAGAGAGCAGCCAACTAACTCTCGTTAATTCAAGTTTGGTTCAATATTTTTTGGTTAGCATTGTGAGTAGAATTAATTATATTTTACTATGTTTTCAAAAATGTTCTTATGATTCATCACGTATTTGACTCGAAAGAGTTGATAAAATTTGATTATTTGAAATTACAATGGAATAAGTATTTGATTAAGAATAGTAGATGAACTATAATTATGTTTTCATACGAATGAAAGTAGTTATGTTCTTATAAATATAGGTGAAAATAAGATTTCTATATTTCTTATGAGACTCAAACCTCGTATTACATTTTAGGGAGTGCAAATTCTCTTTATGATTGTGAGTGCATGTTATTCTATTTTAATTATTTATTTATTTAATTATCTATTTAAATAATCGATGAAATTTTGCATTTTTAAATATTTTAGGACGTTAGATTATTATATGTATTTTTATGTGGAGACGAAGTAATAAGTTTTATATAGTGGCCAATAAGACTTTTTATTTATGATAAAATTATATATAGAAAAAGTACTTTATGATTTTGATATATTTTTAATTTTAATTTTTATGTATATTAGTGACTTAAGACCAAATACGATTTTATGTGATGATGAAAATGTTTTATGATATAGTTATGTGATTAAAATGATGATTTATTATTTTGATTTAATCAACGATTTCGTTGATTTAAAATTAATTTGAGCTTCGCATTTGAAATCTCTATACATATATAAATACAAGATGATGATATTAATTTGTTATGATTATAATGTTTGGTTAGTGTGTCAGGTTTTTATGTATTGGAATTAATAAAACATGGTTGGGGAGCTAGTTTATGATACATGATTATATGATCGAAGAGCCATATGTAATTATAGGGATAAGTAGCCCGAATAGGGATATATGAGAGGTTGTTCAGGTGAGTGGTATGTCGATGAAATCGATATAAGAGGGATAATGACCTCATTTATGGTAGAATGGTCTACTAAATGAAAAGTAAATGTTAGTCACGTAAGATATCATATAACTACTTAAGACCAATGTCAGTGATAGGCACTGTTTTATAAAAACTTACATGCATACTTTATATTTTAGTAAATAAAGATTTATTTTATTCATGAACTTAATTTTTATAGAAAAATCCATTGACGATCTCGATATTACTTTTTGTCTAATTAATCTAAAAAAAAAGCCAACCCAATGATTTTGAATTAGCTTTATGATGTTTTAAATGAAATAATGATTTTTATTTTAATTGCATATTATATTAAGTAAGAACCAATTTTTTAAAATTTTTTATTATAAGTTTAATTGGTTTTAAAACAATTATATATATATATATATATATAATTAATTTTATTTTATTTTTTTATTCACTTACGGAATATAAATCTGTATACTAATTTCTCCGTATTTTAGTTTCAAGTGAATTCGATATTAGTGCAATAAGTAGTGCGATAGATTATAATTTAATTCAGTTATATATTTTTATATATGAGAATTTTAAGAAAATTTATGTGTTAATTATTATTTTGAGATATGATATTAGATTTGATCCTGACTTAGAATTGAATTGAATGTTGAATTGAAAAGTTTGAAATTGATTTGATTTTGATAAGAAGTATGGTTTGAATAAAGGTTGTTAGATGTTTTAAGTATCTATTTGATTAGTTTTTTTTTAGCTTATCTTCTCCCTATAAGGAGAAAGTCAGTTAAACATAAATTTTTATAAGTTCATAAAATAATAAATAATTTTTTTAATGTGTACAT
>JAVXUL010000010.1:979335-1007613 GCA_035590515.1 Trichilia minutiflora
TTGGAAGCTGATGATTTTGTGTGTGTGTGTGTGTGTGTGTGTGGTGGTGGTGGTGGTGGTGGGTTCTACTGGATCTGTAATTTCAAAGACTTATTATTGTTTTTTCTTTTTCAAATTATTTTCTTGCAGACGGATACAGCATCTGTCCTTTGCGAGGCAATGGAATACATACAATTCCTACATGAACAAGTTAAGGTTTGGCCATTTTCCTTCTTGCTATAGTTGGTTTATATTGGTAGCCTAATCATTGATTGGCAGCGACTCAATATACATGTCCTGTAAAGTTTGGACTAGATAACTCTAATGTGGATGTGGTGACTAGATTTATCCATATATTAATCTAGAAAAGATTTTTCATCTTTTTAACTTCACTTATTTAGCTAGTGTTCATGCTGTGTGAGATTTCATTTAGGTTTTGTTTCACTTTGGCCTCAGAGAAAATGTGTGGTCTTTCAACACGTGATCTTGTAGCTTTTACGGTTTTGGAACACTGCTGGTTAGAATCTGGCATTTGAGATGGAGAAGATTGTTTCCTTCTTTTGTTTTAGGAATATGGAATTTGTACCCTATCTCTACAATCTGTGTCCAATAATTATTATTACTTTTCCTAAGAAAACTGTGAGATAAAATGCACAATTATAAATATACAAAACAAAAGAAAACTGGACAAGATTCTCTCATTGTTAAGGACAATATGCATATGCCAGATTTACCATACTTTTTTCAAGTGTTTTAGTGGACAATTTTGACTTTCAGTCTCAATTATTTTGCTTTCTTGGGATGGTTTCAGGTTTTGAGTGCTCCATACCTCCAAAGTACACCTACAGCTAAGGTGCAGGTGAGCATGAGCTGGCCCAGATAGCATGATTTATTGCAAAATTAATCATGATAATTAGAATGGTATAATAAAAATGGTCAAAAATTTGATCTTTTTCGCAAAAATTCTAGATATTGACAATACGTTTCATCATTGCTTCTAGTCACTATCAATCACAACACAACTTCTATTTGCCTGTGGAGATGGGCAACTTTTTTCATTTTCTAATTACAAAAAGTTTGTGTACACGGTTTTATTTGATGTACATTTGTAGCCACAAAATTTAATGTTTATTCCCTCATCCTTTGCCTTACTAATCAAAATCACACATGGACTAGAAGGGGCTTATAAATTTTTTTTCCCCCAGGAATTAGAGCAGTACAGCCTCAGAAACCGAGGTTTATGTCTCGTTCCAATTTCTTGTACAGCTGGAGTTGCTCGAAGCAACGGTGCAGATATTTGGGCACCGATCAAAACTACCACTTCACCTAATTTTGATAAAGCTATCACTCAATTTCACTAAAACAATCTATGGCTCATAAACCAAAAGGATTCTAGGTATTTTTGGTGGGTAAACTGACTTCTCTTGGATGGTGCATGACAAAATTTTTGTTAGGAAGTTGTAACAGAAATGAGCATATGGACGGAAATGGGATTGTGGTATAAGAAATAGTTTAGCCATTGAAGATGTAAACTATGTAATTGCTGTCCCACTCAATTCTAGTTTTAACTGGTGGTGGGATCATGCTGTTCTAGTATTATCACTGCTCTCTGTCTCTAATTAATCCAGCAAAATGTATATTTTATGGACTTGAGTTGTATAACGATATGATTCTGATACTAATACTATATTGGTGGGAGTTTCATGGTTCCTGTGTTGTAGGAAGTAAATGTATAATGTTAAGTAAAAAGTTTCATGGTTTCTTTTCTGCATTCTCTGTAAAATGAGTATTGGAATATGGAATTACTTTGACAGGTATTGTAACGTAACTTCCAATGTTTAATCTCAGATGCTATGTTAACAAGATACTGAAATTTGAGCAACTATACGATAAAATCACTATGCATGGACAAAACAATTTGTCTCACCGGTGTCAATAACTATGAAAAAGAAAGGTTACACTTCACAATCAGTGAAAATATTATATAATTTTGTTTATCAGCGTGGACACTATTCATCAATATTCTCAGAGCTTGTTACTGATTTTCAATAACCAAAAAAATACCCTAAACTTATCTAAGAAGCCCTTCAAATATGTGCTCCTAGTAGTTCATGACAAACTTGGCCTTAATTTCATTCTGCGTAAGTTCAATTTTTTGAAAAAAAACACAAGGAAGCGGGAAGTCAATCAGACATAGTAATTAAGTTCATATTGCGCAATAAGACTGAAGAGCAGGTCGTCTAATTGTCTAAATCACTCTAATACTTGGCTGAAGTAGGCTTAACCTTCTCTTGGAGGAACTGCAGCACATGCTCGCGTTTCCAATTATCAATCCTGCATAAGAAACATGGAACACAAATCATAACTGTGTTCTAAGACAACTCTTTCTCAGAGGAAGATACAATCAAAAATTGGAACTAAATTTTGAGTGAGAGCTGTCAATTGCTCAGGAAAATCTGAATAAGACCCATGAATTTATTTGATAAAAAAAATATGGCCTATTACATAAACCTTATCCTCAAATGCGCTGTGCAGCACAATCTCACGGTAGTAAGACATTGGTAACCATTATGTAGGATCAAGGTGAGATCCAAAGCTGAAAGGGGAAGTTTGTGCTATATTTTGCTTGTTTCTACAACAAGTGAAACAGAAAGGTGGAGGTTAAAAAGACACCAGGCAACCACCAGTGACTACCTTGCCGTCTCAAAATTTTCAACATTCTCACTTAATAATTATAAGGGACATCAAGAGTAACTCTGTGTCCGATTCTATGGGAAATCTCAACAGAGTGTAAGATCAGCAGTTTGTATTAACGAAAAGCAACTGACCGTATGGTTTCTTTATGTTGCCCTTCTGCATCCAGCATTATCAGCTTTGGTGGGGAATTGAAAACATATTGAATTTTAACAGTTGGAAACTTGTCTTTTTCTTCTTCAATGAAACCGACAATTTCAGGATAGAAAACCAATTTCCTCATGCACACTTCCAGTACTGCACCAGCATACGTAATCTGCAATTTCACCAGATAATATTATATCAATTTTTTGTCATTATAGTTTGACATGACAACACATCTAAGAATATAAGAAGACTTTTCCAGTATAGTACTGGGATACTTTCATTCCGTAGATTCACTCCTGTCTTAATCCCAAGAAAAAAAAAAGGAAGAAAATTTATACAAAATATTTACAATCTTTTACATATTTTTAATAATAAATCCAAGGTGTCATATGGTATCATTGGACCTTGCATACTTAGTCATCATATATCACCGAAAAAAATTCCCGTCAAATGTTATCCAAAAGATTTCCATTTGCCATATATTTCCTGTAGTGGCAAAGATGTCAAATTGTAGACAGAGCCCAAGAATGTGCCTTCAAATCATCAAATCAGGTAGACATCATTATCAACTGGTTAAGCATGTCTTTTTACTCAGAAAAATCCTATCTTTTTGCTTCCAGTATTCAGACCTACATTATTCTATGCATGTTGTAATCACAAGTATTAAGAGTAGAAAAATAAAAGAACTGGTTTTTCTATGAAAGAAGGGGAGCAAAGAAGCAAAAAATGGAGTGACAACAAATTAATCTACGTTCAAAGAAGGTGACAGGATCATTCTATGTATAACTAATGGACCATTTCAAAGAAGGTGACAGGATCATTGAATTGAAAGAAAGGAATTTTCACTACTGAAAACAAAGTCAATAACATATCTGTAATACCACAAAAAATGATTTCGTGCTAAAAAAAGTTTATCATTCTGTCCAAGTGATCAATACCTTGCTCATGGAATCATCGGAATCCTCAGTGCAACACTTTAGGCAGTCAGAGACCAACTCTGCAACCAAAAACTGAACTTTAGCATATCTGGAACAATGTGTGCAAGCAAATCTCAGGTACTATACGCACAAGTAAGTGAACAAGAAGAATTGATTTAGTGTCCAGAAAATGAAATAAACACACCGAAAGACAAATATTGCCCCCAAAATTGCAAGACCCAACCTTCTCTCAACATTCCCTGCAGTAGTTTCTTTTTTTTTCTAAAAAGACATTGTGACATTATGACATAATGAATACAATTAAACTTCAATCTCTTCCATCATAAACATAACATAACTTTTCCAGAGAAAGTAAATGCAAAATATCAATTACAATATAAAATATTTACACCTAAGGAAATAGTTGGGAAGACAAAAGTTGTAAGCTACTATTTAACTAGTTGCTAGGTAAATAATATCATACTGTTGCAACTAAAGGATTGGATGGTTCAAGCACAAAAATTACATGGATCACTCTAACCACTATCATCCACATGAGCCATAGACCTGGAAAAATAGCTCTTCAACGATCTCCTTTTGTTGTTCCCACTTCTGTGATGTATGATATCAAGTTACATTGGATAATCAATCTTACATTCTAAAATTAGCACTGAAATGGTAAATTGTAAGGACTTAATTATCCGAACAACGGAACAACCCAATTCGTCTAACAAAGATTTTATCCAATTTTAGACTCAAAAAACAGATATTATTTAGACCTGGAACTTGAGTCTCAGAACGCTCACCCAAAAATATTCCTAGATAAAATTTTTCTACCGAAACAACTAGGGATTCAAGAACTTTCTTTAATTATTTACAGTATTATTATATTGGGATTTTGGGAATTTTTCCTTTCAAGATTCCTCCACATTTTCAATCAACTGCTCCGCCAACAGAAGAAGAAAATCTGATAAACTCGATAATTCACCATTAGAGAACATTATCTGAAAATATTTGCCTGAAATTTAAATTGGAACGAATAAAGAATTAAAAAAAAAGCCCGAAAGCATATAATTTCCAAAATTCAATACCAAAAACCCCGTCTTGGCTCTTATCACCACCAAATATAAAACCTAAAACTCAAATTCTAGACCAACTAAATTAACACAAATCCAAATATACTCACACAGCAGAATATTACACTAAAAATAGCAAGGAAATAGTAATTACATAAAAAAATCATCCAAAAAGAAAAACATAACAATGAAAATCAAAAAGAGAAAAAATTGAAACTTGATTACGGAGGGTGAAAAGGGTAACCTTGGTCCTTAACATATTCGGCAAAAGTGTTGCAATCGGAGCAAAGAGCAAGCCCCGTGAAGCCCAGATCCTCGCATTCTCTTGAACTCAGTTGCTCTTTCGATGCTACTGCAATTGCTGATAATATGAATGTAAATGCTACCGTTTTGCAAATATTCAACAAACCCATCTCTCTCTTCTTCAGTCTCCGAATTGTAATCTCTCTCTCTCTCTCGTCTTTGTCTGGTAAGATCAGCGCAAAGCAAGCATGGAGTCAGCAGTCAATGCTGGATTTGGCACGCACGAAGTTGTTGTGTTCGGTGCAAGCGGCACCGTTTTACTATAGTGTTGAATGATGCGTAAGTAACATTGGGGGCTAATGTGTCACAAATAGAAAATGTATCTTATTTTTTGTTATTGTTTTAAAACATAGGGACTGAATTATTATTATTCACGAGCATGAAAATTTATTCCAACAAAATCCCCACTGTATTATTAATATTTTTAAATAAATCACATCATACGATAATCAGTCAGAATAACAGAATTATATCAAATTGTCACAATTTTTAATCGTATTTAGTATTAATTATAATTTTTAAACTTTTTTAGAATTTTTAATTTTTATTGTAATTTTATAAATTTTTATAAAATAAAAATTATAAAAAAATAAAATTATGACAACATAATTAAGAAAAATGTATCTGTCCCATCTTCACACATTTTTGCAGTCTTGCCAATTTGCATGACTAGAAGTTTATAAATATATTTTGCATTATGAACAAAAAAAACTATAAATATATTTCAATTATTCGTAATAATCAATCATAATAATTATAATTTATGCCTTAGTCTCAATCATCTTTAGATATAACTCCACATATTATGATACTAAGAAGAGTATTGCTGGAATATGATTTATTGGAGGAAATTAAATTAAAATTTGGTAATTTTATCATTTTTTGAAAGGTTTGATCTATTATTCATCTTCATTTTTGCTTGTTGGGATTTGAGTGGGATCGTGGTGGAAGATAACAGTACCTTAATGTTTACTATGTAGATCTTCAGACGACAGCTTCTAAGTTTATTAATACCTTACAGCAACAAATCAAATAGAGGGAATAGTAAACTTTGTTATTTCTCCACTAAAAAAGTTGATCCAATCGACGAAACATTTATTTGGTATATTATTTTTCATATCATAATTATAATTTATTTTATTAATTTTTTAATTTAATTTATTTTATTCTTAAAATTTTTAGGTTGACTTCTCCGTCTAATTTTAAGATATTCACGATTAAAAGTGTGAAAATATTTGAAGCAACTAAAGAAGAAGGGCAGTCAGTATTGTTAATTGGCATTGAGATCAGAGAAAGAGAGTCAGCATCGTTAATTGGCATTGACATCAGAGAAAGAAGAGTGGGAGTTTGTCAATTTAATTTTCATATGTACAACATTGAGGGCTTGACAACTCTTACAGTTGATAGAAAAGTATTGTAAAATCGCTTTCCAATTTGATTCATAGGATGAGATCTACTAGAATTCTTTTCGATATGTCAATATCCGTCGGTAAGAATGGAGATATGAAAAGTGAGGTGTAGACTGTTCTAAGGTTCAAAATACGGACTCAAAAAAATGGATTTAGATAATTTGAAAAAGATCACGACTGAATTGAATGATAGCAAAATGTATAAAAATATCAAATTTTACTATGAAGATGAGTATGAAACATCTCAGTTAGCAAACCAAATAAGTGATACAAGCTTATAAAGATTTGTTAAGTGTGAAAATTTGATTAAATCGTGTATCCAATAAAATTGGTTATTCTCATATCTTATTTGATAATTTTAATGTTTATTGTTTTGTACTTAAGCAAATTCTTGAACATTTTTTATATTTAAATAAATAAATTGTTAAGCTGTGATCCAAAGATTAGCACATTGAAGTTCATGTGGATTGAAGTGTATAGAATCAAAAGTAGTTCATGCGAATTGAAGTGTATAGAATATAATCAAAAGGGTGTTAGAGTTAGATGGTGTACAACTGTCAGGGGTAATCTTGTACTTATTCAAGAAACAGTGATTATTCTGTTAAGTTTATTAAGGTTAAACTGATGTCATAATATTTTTCTCTTTATTACGTGATAGATATTGAATTGTGGTTTCCTAAACCATGCTATGCTATTAACAAATATCACGTTTTATTTATTCAACTGCAATAATTTATTTGTTGTTAGTAATAAGAAAATAACTAAAATTGTTCCTATTTTACATGCATGCAATTATAGGAATGGAAGTAATTTTTCTTTTTAAAAAGTTCAAACTTTGGTAACGAGATATTTATATTTATAAGTTGACAATTACTGATATTGCTAGAGTTTCAAAAGTGAAACTGGGCAATTACTCCTCAGGATAGCACTTGAGAGATTCCAATTCATGAAAGAATTGGAGAGATTCCAATCCACCGATTGAGGACATACGTTATAGATTTGGGAAACTGGAAATTTGACGTTACAGAAGCAGGAAGTTTCATTCCAATTTGTGGAAACAACACAGGTCTGGACATTCTGATAAGATTCCAAGCAGTTTGAGAGAGGTGAATATGTCCAATCCCTACTCGAACAATGAATTACAGATTTTCATGGCCTGAATCTCAAGTAAACGAAGGCTCGTGGGAAAGCCATCCTCAGGGAAAGTTATTATGATCGGACAATATTTGCAGCATTCTGTAAAACTCTCTTTTCTATATATACAATAAATTGCATTTTCTATTTTTTAAAATTGTTTATTTAAATATTACAAAAATACTAATATTATTTTTTTAATTGTTTATTTTTTAGAAGATTTATTGTTTTCTTTCTAATGTTTATAATTATGTTACTCAGTATAACAAAAAATATATATTATTTTATCTTTTAATATTATTTTTTGTAGTTTATTTTTTGAAATAGAGAAAAAAATATTGTATTTTTAACATGTCTTCTCTTTCCATTAAAGTGTACTTTTGAACGTGAAGATCTTGTTCTGCTTTACAAAGAAAACTTCTGTACTACTATTTTACAGCAGCACAAATTACACCATTACAGGAAATCTGGTAATCCAATATTCATGTTAAGTAAACAGGCATTTGTATCACTTTAATCAACGGTAGAAGCAATAGGTATTTCCAAGATATAGCAGTATTTGTTCCATCTCTGTATCTTCAAATTATAAGGGTAGTTTGAGATTAGCAAATGTTGGGGAAATATACATACACATAATAGAAGTTAAGCAGAGAAAAATGAAATGCGTACATAATTTGTCATGTGAGCAGACACTTGAGCTTGGAGATTTTTCAATGAACATTCTTCTTTGGATTGTCTTTCTCTTTGAGAGATTTTGAGGCTACAGAATTCGGTCCTCCCCTGTTGAGTAATCAAAAGCACAATAATGATTTCTGCTGACATACAAGTATGTGGCTTATCAAATGCCAACATTCGCTTCCGCCCTTTCTGCACTTTTCTTCTATCACTGGACAACTTCGACATATAGTCACAAAAATGAGGTAGGTAGGCCATTCTTTGGAAAGAATTTGAGCGTCGGACAACCAGAGAGACAAAGAGATTCGAGAGAATAATGGTTTCCAACTTTTCAGGAAAAGTTTTCCAGATTTGAAAAATTGAAAATTTCCAGGACGGTTAGAGAGGGCAGGAATCGTCATTCCGTCCTCATCTTGTGTAAATGACACCACGTCTGGACAATTTTCAATTCTGAGTCGTTTGAGAGAAGGAAATACGTTCAATACCTGCTTGAAAATGGCTTACCATTCTTATCATAAATTCTAAGTGAGGTGAGGTTGGTATGAAAACCACACTCGGGGAAAGATACTATGCTTGGACATTTTCCTATTGCTAAATTTTGAAGAGAGGTCAGAATGTGCAGGCATTAGGGCAATACTTCCAATTTCTCACACCCATTTATCCGCAGCTATATCAGTTTTATAGAAAGCAACCTTCCTTGCAAAAGGAAACAAGATTTGGACAATCAATTGTACAAATCTCTTGAAGATGGAAGAGCTTACAGAAACCATCAGGTAAAAATTCAAGATTGTTACATGCTGAAATCATAATTATTTCAAGAGATGTGCTGTTGTCAAGCCTTTTTGCGATTGACTCCAACTTTACAAATTCATATACACAAAGGTACTTAAGAACCTCTGGTAAATAACTCCTCCACAAGAAAACAAGTGAGCAATATCCAAGATCAAGGTGCTTAAGCGTGGCAAGTAACTCATCCAAGACCTCAAGGTTTGGGCAAAATCCAATAATTAAGTGCTCAAGAAGAGGTGTACCTTTTGTTGTCATTGTGCCCTTTCTGTATCAAAGTTCTCAAATTATTGCAATCTTTGATCTCCAGCCGCTCAAGTCTCAGAGGTAATTAGACTATAGCAATATACATCAAAGAATTACAGTAACCAATATACAAACTCAGAGATGTATCAGTGTTGTGCATCCATGCCTCGGGCAAGGCCCCCAGTGCATTGCCTTTCATGATGATATTTCTTTTCAACTGGGAAAGAAGAGCTGCCTCTGGAAGGGAAACAAGTGAATTGCGGTCAAAGATGTCTATATTTCTAAGGGACCTAAGGGTGAAAAATGCTTGGGTTAGCTTCACAAGGGACTAGCAGCGGTTAAATTTGAGACATTGAAGTTTGCACGGCAGCCTTTCATGTTGTAGATATTGTTGTTCCTCCGCTACCATGGGCAGAGTTAGGGGGCTAGCAATGTTCAACTGATGAATGAAGCTAATGTCTTGCAGCAATTCAATTTCATTCTTCCATGAATATTTTAGCTCTTCACAATCCCCAATATCCAGTTCTTCTAAATTTGGTAACTCTTGCCTAAGTAACTCAGTTAGAAACACTTGATTCAACATATCCCCACAAACCACAGAATTCAATGAGCTGAGATCGATTGTACTTCTCCACATCACCTCTTTACATTCATTTCCGATTTTCTGAGAGTTGTAAGACTTGGAATTGAGACTAAAAATTGTTCACAACTTTCAATGGCAAGTCTCTCCAATGAAGGAAGATGTTGTGGCAATGCTCCTACCAATTTAGAGCAATTTACCAAAGAAAGATCTTGCAAGCGAAGAAAACCCGCAACTTTTTTAATGGAGCCATGATGCATCCAGCCTTCCCATTTTTGCATATCCTGAAAACAAAGAGTCTCTAGAGATGGAAAAGGCACTGAGCTCCCATTTCCATAAACTCTTGACCCACACTCTTGACTCCATCCATTCCAGTCATAAGAAGATGCTTTAGACAAGGTAAATCGCAACTGATGATGGCAAAGAGGTGCACCTGAAACAAAATTCAAATCTTAGAAGCATACATATATAAAAAGATGCTTTAGAAAGGCAAATGCCCAACTAATGACAAGGAAATGCACTTGGAGCAAAATTCAAATCTTAGAAGCACTAAATTCAATAATAAGCAATCTTCTAACCGAAGTGGAAATTTTGTACCGATATAGTCTCTAATAACGAGCCCTTTCAAATTTTGATGAGGTTTTAACATGTCAAGAGCACTCGTTTCGATGTTTGGCTCCCTTGAATCACCAGTACTTTCTCTTAACCTAGAACCAATGTCTTTTCCCACAACAAAACAACAAAGTATTTGGAGACAAGTCAATTTACCCATTCTCAATGGCATTTGCTCCAATAAATCAACATTGGAATTGTTAGGATAACGTAGCTTGATTAGATTTCCCATGTCTGCACACAACTTCCCAGAGTCGATGACAATCTTCTAACAGAAATGTTTCTAAATTTTAAAGTTTGTTAACTGATTCAGGCAAAGTTTTAACTCTAGTTTCAGATATGTTAAGGTACCTTAAATGTTTCAACTTGCTGATGGAATTTGGTAGTTTGAAGATGCAATTGTTAACTGATTCAGGCAAGCTTTTAATTCTAGTTTCAGATAGGTTAAGGTACCTTAACTGTTTCAAATTGCAGATGGAATTTGGTAGTTTGAAGATGCAATAGCCATTAAAAGATAGGACTCTTAGACATTGCAATTTCCGTAACTTGTGAAAAAAGAACTGTACAATACGTAACCTTTTGTGCTCCAAGTATCTGACAGTACTATAGGGAAAAAGTTTCAAAGGTGTTCAATAATAAAGAAGGCCTCAAATCTTTTCGTACCATCATATCGACCACAAATGTGTGTGATAAATGATGATGATGATTTTCAAATAACTTTTGTTGCTTCTTACATTCCAAAATATCCTCCATTCTAAACTATATCTCTTCTTCTGCCCATTGAGCAAGGTCACTAAAGAGGTCATGCATCACATATCGGGATATATTCTTGTTTGATTGTTGAAAAAATGACCTTGAATGTAGCTCGTGAAAAACTTGTGGCCTAAATCTTCCATTTGCTTCTCATTATTTTCCTGACGCAAGAAAGCTTCGGCCATCCATATTAAAGGTTATCTCATCTTCTTGAGATTCATAGTATTTATCTTCTGGTAAATCCCATATCTTGCTTTTTAAGCACATCTTTCCAGTCACTTGGGTCATAACTACTGCATAAGAGACCACCAACGAGTTTTTGCTGCCAGATGAAAACCATTACATTTGATCACTATCTTCTCCCATGACCCCAATGAGGGGTGAGTGAACAAATGAAATAATCATCATTTGACAACTCTTTCAATCTTACTTCCTGGTGCACCAGCTTCAAACGGACAGCTCAAGACAGTCCAAAAGTTATAATTCTCATTCCACATATCATCTAAAATAAACAAGAATTTCTTTCCACACAATTTCTTCCTCAATTTTGTTTGAAGCAAATTTAAGTCATCATCACCAGCAAGGTGATTATCAGCAATCGACCTTAGAATTGCTTTAATTACCCTGATAACATTAAAATCATCAGAGATACATGCCCATGCTTTGACATCAAAATGATTCTTCACTCCATCATCGTCATAGACAAGCTGAGCAAGAGTTGTCTTACCTACACCACCCATGCCAAATATAGCAATAACAGAGAATCCATCATCATTTATCCAATCATTCCTCAGCAACCATAGAACCATTTCCTTCTTATCTTCTTCCCTCCCATATACTTTGGCTTCATTCACCAAAGAGGTTGTGGACAATCTTGGTTCAACCTTCTACACTTCCCTGCTGAATTTTCTTTCAAATCTAGCAGGGCTTTCTGTTTTAGAGCATCTTCAAATCTGTCAGTAATCTTCTTTAGTTTAGACATCATCATGGAATCGAACTTAATACATCGTGGACTCAAATTTGCCCGAACAACCTTCCAAAACTTACTTGTACTGGGTCGAGCAGCTATAAACTTCCTCCGCAAAGCTTCCGTTTAAAACTCATCCAACATGTCTTCAACATCAAAACCCACCTCCCACTTCTTGATTTCAGCACGGATATGCCCCTGCTTTGCGAACTTGAGCAAATCAGAACGGACTTTCTGAACAGCATATCAGCTGACGCTGTCGAATCACCTCTCCTGTTACTGACATTTTTTTTTTTTTTTTTTTCTAGTCTGGGTTTGCGAAGAGCCAACTGTTAAAACAATTTAGAGCTTGTGTCTTTGTTGGGTAATATGCTAGGTGTGCAATCGCCTATCATAGGAAGCTAGTGAGTGGGTCAAAATTTAAAAGCTCGTCTCCTAAATTAATTGCCTGCTACTTTTCTTGTCCATGTCGTAGAAAAAAGCTTGAAGTCAAGAGAGAGTTTTAGCCTTTTAGGTGAGAATGTTTATTTAATAACTTTTAATTATCATTACATATTTATTAATTATGATTATAATAATAATTATATTAAAAAAACAAATTTTGTAATATATAATCTTATTATTGAATGATTTTATAAAAATTATTATATATTTAATTAATTCAATATTTTTTATAAATAACCATGATATTTTTTATTTTAATTTCTCAACTAATTCAATATTAATATATTAATAATTTAATTGAAATTATTATTTATATTATACTTTAAATGAAAAAATTAAAAAAATATATTTAAAAAGGCCAATTTTTATTATAATTCACCCATTTTTTATTAGTATTTCGGATTTTGTACTTTTATGCCCACTGCCAAACGCAGAAGAATGTCATTTCCAAGACCATTCGGACAATTAATGCCTTATGAACAATCTCTTGATCTGGGGTAATGTCGAAACAAAATGAAAGTTTCAGGTCTGAGATGGCCATTACACTAAGAAAAAATAAAAAAAATTATGAAAAATAACTAAACTACAAGGATGAAAAACTGAGATTGCTATTACACAGAGAAGCATTACAAGCAGCACACCATACATTGAGCACCAAAAAAAATCACTGCACTAATATCATAGCGAGGATACCTTGAGAAGTTCTGCATACACATTATATGTATATATAGAAGGCAAAATGCTACAACAATAATCGATTTCTGATAAATAACGGACGATATTAATTACTATCTTGAGTTACAGAGGGAGAAGACGAGGGGTGGTTAGTTTCACCACTGGAAGTATGTGACTTGATATATGAACGTGCCACTTCTATCATCAAATCAACTTCTTTCTTGTACTGCCATAGAAAGGTGAAAAATAATTAAGATGGGTTTGGAACCATTTGGATTTCGATTGTTACAAGAACAGATGTCTTTTTCATCATGGAACATAGAAGAATAACAAGTGGTTCGATCACAGTACAAACCTCATTAACAGCTCCTGACTTGATTTTGGATTGCATCACACACCATTTCTTAAAATGTGCACCTGTAATTATGTGCGAAATCAGCTAAACTTGGGAGCATTATCAAAGAATAGCGAAATGCAACATGAGGTTCGTGGCAAAAATTCATGGGGTAGAACCGATAACCGATTTGCAAACTCATATCTGTGAAATTGGAGTGCCTAAAAATGTAGTTAAACTAAACTATATGAAATATTTTTAGAAAAAGGACAGGCATTCCCTCTGTCTTGTTCACTTCCTATGAGCATGGAGAAGCACAGAAAATTGAAAGAGACCTAAACAAGGCCAGCCAGTAAAACACATCAACACCCAATTAATTGTATATAAAATAATTCATGGAAAAATGTAACTTCTCCAATTTAACCATATATATGGCCATCAAACTCGCTTCTAGTGCTCTAGTTTATAGGATTTCAAGCATGAGAGGGAACAACTACAACCTGGTTACAGAGGCCAAAGATTCTATCAGACCAAGATTCTATAACAGTTCAAACTCTATGCAACAGTAAGATTCTAGCACTGATGTGGACAGACACTACCACCCACACTTCTACGTCTGACAGCAGGACTTAATAGTCATTCTTGATGCAAGTTCGTTTAGATCATTACTAAGACATGGAAAATCACCTCAGCAATAGGAAAAGAAAGTCAAAAAGCAATAAGTGCCAAACCAAAACTTACCAACTTTAATATCTATACCAGATGAGTTTTCAGCAGTGGTCTCCAAATGCCAACGACAATGAATCTGACACAGGTCACAGGAGAACAATTATTTTACGCTTATAATGTGGAATACAAGGTGATAGCACATATACATAAATACCATAGAGTAAACGAACAAAATCAGAAAATACTTAATTCTAAGTTGTTATGGAAAACAAACTTGCACATAACGCAGCACAGAAGCCAATTAATTGTGACTGTACAAAATTTAACTATTATTAAGATGTTTAGACATTCTTCAAAGTGTTTGCATTTGGCAACAGTTTTTATCCATACTCAAAGTCCAGAAGTTTCAGAGGAAAACAAATGGGTATCAAACAGTAGTCAGGGCTACGATAATTAGCAGGGCTCAGAGGTTTAATACACATGAACAGAACACATGTATAAATCTCAGACCTCAGAGACAATAGAGTTATGCTAAGCACTTGATTAAGAACCCCGGATCAGTTAATGAGAACTATGATTGTACAAAGGCCTTGTAACAATTTGCATATCTCTAGCACATTCAAGGTCTATCAACATTAACCTCTAATAAGAAATGTGAACCAAAAGAATCTTATCCACATTTAATCAGTTATTGATGCAATGGATTCGATGTTCTCAGGATAAAAAGCCAAAATATGATTCTTGTGGGCAGGTTAAGAAAGCATATGCCAATTACAAAATCCAGTGCCTTATTTTTTGGTAATAGACGAAATCCTTAATGATAGCTGGCTACATTTGCTGAATTTTGCAATAACAGAACCTTATCACAGCCAGATTATCCACATTTTATACGTTTCGGATTTACTTTCAAGGGACATTTACATATTTGTTTTCAAAATTACAGCGGCCAAAAAGCAATTACTTTTATACAACATCTCACTTGGGTAAAGAAGAGCCAAAATCAGTTAGAAAAGATTATTCATACCTCAAAATAAGACCCGAATGGAACGTCATGGGCTTGTTGCACTGTCTCAAAAACCTAAACAAAAGAAAAAGAATAAAAGAGAAAATTGTTGGAACTATTAAATAATAAAAGAGTAAACAAGGACAAGTAAATAAAAATTTATGAGGCAATGAGACAAATACACATACAAGAATTTTCTTATCAGGTGATAAGACCACATGCTGATACTCCGTCATAGCTGAGTCAGGGGGACACATGGGACTGTTACAAAGAGTTCTAAACGTTATCTCCCTTACTTGACCGTCATATTCATCAGCAGCATGCCATTGACCCATCTAGAAAGAGCATATGATAAGATAGTAAGCGAAAATTTTCATATCACATCAATCACCAATTCATATTTCAGAACCTAAGGTGACAGAAAAATTCACACCACAGAAAAGATAAACGACCAGCACATGATTGCCCATTCAACTAGAAATTAAGCTAATCTGGAGTCTCAACTTCATAAGCAGTGCATACAGTGTACACAAGAAATTAAGAACAATCAGAAGTAACCAAACAAGGTTTCAAGTGCTTTGTTGGACAATCTTTAAACTCTAATTCCTATTATTTTCCTTATTATAGGATTGGTCGTCCTGTGAGCCATGTAGGAAATATTTCTGAGCATTCTAATACAAATTACCTCAGAATTACGATCAATTCATTAACTGCCTTTCAAAATCTTACCAAACTTTCAAAGTTTATTTGGAAGATTGTATTTAGATGAAAAATATATATAAATAAGATAGGTTAGTCATCATGATAGTTCATATTTTACTCCTCTCTTTTCTCATTGTCTAGGTAAAATACTAATAAGAAAAGAATTTAGAGATCGGAAAAAAAAATTAAAATAATTATCTATATTCAAACTATATTTTTTTAGAATAATTAATTCCTAAAGACAAACAATAATAGTGTTTTGAGTCTTTTACTGCATATGCAGTATTAAATTAAAGGACTTTATAATAGAAAAATATCCTCCTTTAACCAAACAAATATGCTGATTCTCCTTTCTTATACATTCTAAACATTCATAAACAAAAATAAAAATTTAATGAACCTTTTTCGTCAAATTCATAGTATTTTTGACTTCTTCGCATTCCACTTACTAGAATGCTCAAACATAGTATCAACATATATAACTTCAATCTCCAATTGAAGTCCTTTTAAGTATCTACCAGTCCAGCACCTTCTACAGGATTAAAACAAGATAATGGCCTTTTCTCAAGTTACTTTTTCATCCTTCCCAATTTACTTTTATTTTAATTTCATTCTATTCTAATGAGAAACTGAGAATTGTATCTTTAAAAAAATTACAAGTGTTACATGTGTTTTATGAACCAGCTGTCCCAAGGATTATCTGAAAACCCAAAGGGGAAACCAAAATCCTATACAAAATACTTTGAATGAGCTAAAAAATGACAGCTCAACTATCCCTAGCAAATTTAGCTCACAATCATCTTTGAATAAATGCATAAACATGAGAAGCTCTTTTCTTTTCTATTTTTGTGCCGGGAAGAGGGTTGCATAGTAATATATTGTCAAAACCTAGAGAATACCAGATATAGTAACAACTTTCAAGGACTGAAAATTTTAAGAATGAACCTGGACTTACAACAAGATTAGTATCTTTTCTTTCCAACCGATACTCATTTGTGAAACTAGAATTATCATCCAACAATAAACTGAAGAACTGTTCTGCTGTGCATGGGAAAACACCCTGCAAAATAGATTAATGCGTTATATAATGAAAAATAGCATAATCATTAATTTCATAAGAGTAGAAGAGAAAAGACGATGCGTACATTGTGTATGCCAACAAGAACCTCTTCTTTGATGAACGACTGAAGCTTCTCAGGTTTGGGCACAGTGTCCTGAGGCTTCTTAGCCTGCCTTCTACTACCTCTAACAGAGCTACTATGAGCACGCAATGCCGATTCTGCGTTCTCCTATATAGCAGCAAGGAGATAGATTTAAATTTTTATGTTCATTCACAAACCATTCTATGAAAAAGTTTAGCAAATATATATTTGAGATATCTGAACAATATTCCTATTCCTCCCAATATAATTAGAAGTTTAGGTAAGGAGTTAGTAAATTGGGCAAGTTTAAACAAATGTAATAACGATAAAGTGTCAGCAACAAGGATTTCAGAAGTAACAAAATTCGGCAAAAAGGTCATTTCCAAAGAAAGACAGCTAAAAATGTTCGACACAACAAGATAGAAACTTCTTTCACTGTTACCAACAATGCTTGATAGACTTACCAATAACTATAACACAATAATACCACATTTACCCACCCACTGACCACAAACCAAAATGTGAGTATTTTTTAAATATATCAACAAAGCCAAGACTGAAGAGTTTAAATTCATTAACAGAAATGCTCAGAATATATACTTATTTCTTTTCCTTATCAAAATATATGCGTCTCTGTGTATATATTTTTCATACTCCAAAAAAAAAAATGTTAATTAATGAATGCCAATAAAGTGTACATCCTGCCGCTTATGAAGTATATAAGATACTGTTTTAGTTGTGTTAACAGAGATTGAAAGGACCATATAGGTGGACAGAAAGTACAATGACTACATTGACACTGTATTGCATTACTAATAAACTAATACAAAACTTATTTAGTGCTAAATTAAGAAGAAATAAACAACTCAATAAGAATATGAAGCTAACGACACTCCATACATTCCTACTTTAATTCTGACAAGTTGGAAAGCACTGTCTGAATCTACTTATTTCCATAGCCATTGTAGTTTTTTCAGTTTGACTGGAAGATTATTTTTCTAATCACTTCATGATCTCAAACAATGATCATTTTGTACAATAAGATTGATACTCAAGATTAGAGTTGTAAAGGTAAACAATAACATCAGTTACAAAATGATAACTCAAGAAGCAGTAGAAATGAACCTTCTTCTCAGCCTCCACAATTGCATGGTAGTTCTTGGCAGCACGCTGCAATGTTCTCAAGGCATGATTCCTGTTCCAAAATGATGCAAATTTATATCTGACCCTACCTGAAAATGGCACAGATAAAATAAAGGTAACATAAACAAATCTCAAAATATATCCAAATTGTATATGATGCGCTACCAATGGTGGCCCACCATACTAAACAAAATTTATATCTTAACAGAACACAAAATGATAACATACCATTGAGGAAAGCTAACACATTAGATATTAGCTCATAAAAAAATTAGATGTTTTTCGTGGAAGTACATGATTTTCAACTAACCAAAAATTTACAAGTTTTTTTACTCCAAAACATTCAAAACAGATGACATAACTAACACTTAGCATGTACAAAATATGTTTGTATTTCATCAAATACTAGTAAAGGTCCCAAGTGAAACCTGGATAACTCAGCACTATCCTGTCCCAAACCTAAGTTTTCATTCAAACAGTAACATCGTTTGGCAAATATACAATTAATGATCATCAAATCAAGCATCTTTCTTAGTGTCCACAAAATCTCCTAGGGTAAAGGAAATGAACAATATTTATTCTGGGGCAGGGTTACATCTTGCTAGCATATACAAAAACTATTTAACAAGCTATTCAATCCCTAGTATGTTAATCTGATAAGGAAAGATTGAATGAAGTGAAAGCCACAACGCATGACAGAATAAAATTGATATGTATGTATATATGAACCATTAAATCATTGTAAAATGAATAAAATGGCCGCCAACCGTCAGGACTTCCTAAAGGAGGTACACCATGCCCACCAGCACCCATCCGAAGAATAATTGTTACAGCAGGATTAATGAAGGCATGCTGACTCCTTCTTATCTGCATAATCCAGACATACAAGCATTTCATATCATTCATCACTATTGGCTCCGGACTAGAAATATTTTCAAGCAGATATCTACAAAAGAGAAAATATAGGAAAATATTACCTCATCAATGTCTCCAATTGGTATGACCACCTGCCAAAAGTAAATATCAATAGTGATGAATAAAGAAAAGATTCACAGCAGACTCTTAAGAAGAAAAAATATCAATGCAAAATATGTAGAACTTCACAAAGGAGAAAAAGAAACACCAGCTAACCTTCATCTGCTTTGAAAACACATTAGAATGGAAGCATATATGCCATGAAGAGACATACATACGGCCGTGATACAAGAATGACCTCTCAAGCGCACATGAGTAACTATGTTCAACAAACTGTAACAATTTTTTTGTATGTCAGATTGTGAGTAGAATCACTAAATTACATATTCATTCATATCCATAAACTTAATATTCATCGGCTGAGTAGATAAACAATTCTCACAAGACATGATTTTCTTGCTACTTACCTCATCTGGAAGGAGATTAAATATTGTCTGCAACGGCCCTGGCTTTTGATGAACCACTGTAGGCCCTTGTTCATCCAAAGATGCCCTTCTTCGAGCATATCCATTCATGACCCTGCCAGGAAATACTATGTCATACTAACTAAAAGCAATAACAATGACAACAGAGTCCAATAAATTTTGCAATAACTAGTCATTCTAGTAATTCCGCATTATACAGAATGAAAAGGAAAAATAATGCAAGTTAACATAATCATATTTACTTTTGTATTATAAAAAGTTTATAAATAAATAGAAGCAGTAATATATGTCAATTAAAAGCTTTTGATCAGAACAAAATGAATATAGAACAAAGCTCAGCCAAACCACATTTCAACTAACTGTACGGAACTCTCTCTCCCTGTCATAAAACCTCCAGAATTGCCCACGTAGATAAGGTCCACAACAAGTAAATGAAATAGAACAGTGCTACTACCTGCTCAGATACTTGAGGACAAAGACATAAATAAATGCACAGAATTCAAGACATCAGCAGAGTTGAAGACACCATTGCAAAAAAAAAAAAAAATTGTTTGTTGAGAAGGACCATTCATGCTAAATTATCATTACATAAACTCCTTACTCTTTCTAATGACCAATTAACAAATTAGCATCCATCAAAAAATATATCCAAAATATTGATTACTGCACATGGTGGAGTAAAAGATCACTGCAATGATCACATTTCTTGAAAAGAAATCTTCAACAAAATAGGGAATCTTCAACACATATACATATACCTTACTTGCCAACCCAAACATGTAAGAGATTCAAGAAAATAATAATTTGAGAATTCCTCAATGGAGTTTCCAACAGAGATTAGTTAAAGAAGAAAAAATTGTAAATATAATGCAGAGGTCTCAATAACGCATCAAAAAAATAATAAAAAAAAACTGTATAAACAAAAGCCAAAAAGTCAAAAAGAAATTAAGCAAAAAGATACCTGGATGAATTTACAGGGAGTTTCATTGTTCTGATATGTAGGCATACCTGATAAAATAAGATTTTTATTTGTTATTAAAAAAATAAGAAAATTAAAAAGACCTCAAAATGACGAAAGTAGTGAAACAATGTAATAGAATCTATGAAAGAAGACTACCTGCCCTGATGTGCTGTCTAAAGTATACCAAACTGCACCAGTTTGGCCTTCACTTTCAACAGGTACAGTCACTGAACCAAGAACAGCACTTTTCCAAATTATGTCCCAGTCATATATAGTTACATTAATCTGACATGACAGTAAAAAAATATATTAGATAATAAACACGAACTCCAAAAATAAAAACATCCATAAAAAATCTTTGAGAAAGCAAGCAATATAAAAGTAGACCAAATGTCCATGAAGAAAATAAAAAGAAGGAATAAAATAATCTAACACAAAACATATCCAACCAGCCTATGAGATCCTTCAATATCAGTTTATCAAAATAACTATAATAATCAGTGTCAAGTCACAATGAAAAAGTTGATATTAATAACAGCATCAACTGTCACAATAACCGATTGTAATAGAAACTTTTCTGCATCTTTAAGCAAATATAAATGGTTTGTATGGTAAAGACTACTTTCACCAGGAAGCTAGAAATATTATTCAAAAAAATGAGACAGTCTCATAATACAGCAGCGACCAAACAAGCTGGTTTAGGGCATAGATGACAATTAACCAAACAATTTAAATATGTTATACTGTCTTAAGATGGACCACAAGTGAAGGAATAGATTCCAACTAAGCATCCTGAAAAACAAAATGTTACTTGTTGGCCAAGCTTTTGGAATAGTGCAAGAGAAGGAAAAATTATGATATTGATGAGTGAAATTGAGGAAGAAAGAGTCCACCAAATAATTACATACAATGTTGAAAATGAGAAAAAGTCATTAAGACTTTTCTGTTTCCAACAAAAAGTTGGAATAATTGATTTTTGGATTCAGCTAAAATATTGCTTCCCATAAAATTTAAAAAATAAATAGACGTAATTATCTGAATGAGTTAAATACAGTCACAATAAGTATTCAATCAAAAAACAAACAGGCTTTAGGTCAATCAATAATTAACCCAAAAAAGAAACAAACAGTAATGATGATTAATCATAACAAAAAAAACCTGGACAGGAAGCTCATCAACAGAAAAATTAAACTCCTCTCCCCACATGGGATTTCTGGAACCAGGGACCATTGAACTGCACCAGCAACACAAGTAGTAATTTTATAACTGCAGGCACAATAAGATTACAACTACACAATATAAATCTAGCCAAACCCTTACCACAAGAAAATAAAAGAAATTTTACAAAACTATGAAGTACTTTAACCATTTACACTCAATTAGCTGAAATTCCAGACTTTTTAATCATTTCATTGATTATAGAGACAATGTTAATGGTTAGCTTATATATTTGCATACAAGTCATGTATTCATAACTGTCTCGTCCCAATGGTAAAATCACATACTATTAATATAATGCATGAATATGTGAAACTTTTGCTCACATTCATTTCCTAAAATATGCAAATTAAATCACATGTAACATCAATCTGAAAATTTTCATTCCCAAGTAACTGAAGGTTTCTACGCTAAGTATGCCTAATACAATAAACAAAAATGCCTAGCCATATACCTTAACATTAAATCTTCAAGAAGAACCACTATTTCCCTCACAACTCTAATGTCTAAATAATTATCACAATCTATGAAAACCATATCTTTACTTCCAAATAACCCTCATTGTACAGTTACATTCGCTTGTGATCCAAAACCTATTTGTTGAGCCCATGAATACGAATGCCTAAGAAATACCATTGCTAATGGTCGGATCAGCACTAATTTCAAATGATATGTATATGACTAATATAAATGTAAAATGTTGCTACAAACACAATCTAACAATGATAACCCAAGGCACTGCAAAACCAAATAGTAATTCAACAAATCAGCAGCATAATCAACTATCATGAACATAAAAGACAGATCAAATAACCTGAACCGCTTTTCTGAACCACAAGTAATGATAGCATAAGGATCCGATGTGCCATTTAAGTTTGCACCAATAAGATTCTTAGCCGCCAACAATTCCAACTGAAAAGCAAGACACACAACATCTCACTGTCAATCAAAATGGTAATCCACACATAGGTCAAGATGCAACATTTAATCCCATGAAAACTCACTGACTGGAGAATTCAGTTGCAATATAAACATATACCAGAATAAAACCTATACAGAAGGTAAAAGAAAATACCTTTATTATATATGCAGAATTTGTTTGAGGGTCTCCCTTCAACTGGACCATCTACAAAATAAGTGCAGAACTGCATGTCAAGGAAGTGAAAAATTACTGCATGAAACAAGTGGCACACAGAAGAGCTCATTATGGCAAAGTATAATTCCAATCTTCGTGTTTAAAGACAACATTTGATGGAACAGTGTTAGCAATGAGGTTTTGACGTCCAAAACCATGAAAAGCCATTCAGCATCAAAGAAGATAATGGCAAACAATTGGAATCAAAATTCTTCACATGTGAGCAAGAACCAAAATATTATAATTTGCTTACCAAGTAATATCTTGCCAAATATCCTTCACTCTCTGATATAAAAAGTGAAGCACACTATTTCAAAATGTCCCCAAAAACACAGGGCCTCAAACAAAAATGGGTATTATTGGCCAACTTAATTGCCATTTTGGTCCCAGATTAAGAAGATACTAATACTCAGAATACAATAACTTTCCCTTTCCAATGTTTTTCAGAAACTAAAAATCAAAATATATTAAATAACACAGCAAATTTAAACTTTTCATATATAGCACATCATGGAAAATATAGAAAATAAGGAATCAAACAACTAATAAGCAAATCAACCAAAGGTCAAGAAAAAAAAAATTCCCAAAAGTTGGCATCATTTGAATCAAATACCAGCCATCACAATCAAGTAAAAAATCAGACAAGTACCACATAACATTATAAACACAACTTAATCATTGACCGAATGTTTCTAACTTCTTCTACAGTATGACCTAAATAAATTTCAACCCCGTGATTTTAAAATTCTTCAGAAATTTCCTTTAAACTTACTGGAATTATTCAGAAGCCTCCCAAATTTTCTGCAAGTTGTTTGACAAACATGCCTTAGGATCGTCCAAAACTTCCTTGCAGAGGAGGTTATCAGTTTTGGGTAACTTTCAAGACAAGGTCCAACTATATTTAAGCTGAAGTCAGCAAACTAAACCGAAGGATTTTTTTTTTCTCTCTCGTTTTCAACAATTCTCGTCGGCTAAAAAGTTCTCAAAAAAGTTAACATCAATAATAACTTTTTTAAATTATCCCAATCATTTATATTAGAACTAATTGCAAATGATTTACAAGCTCTCAACTTCACACCAAAATTTTTAATTTTTTGTTCATCTTTTACGATTAATCAAAATTATTGACATAATTATTAAAATAAATACCAAAATTCAATCAGAAAAACAAAACATAAAAAACCAAGCATACTTCCACATAAAAGAAAATACAAAAATTATCCAAAATTAAAATTTAACTAAAAATTAAAAAACAAAGAATAACAAGTAAAATGTTTGACCTTCTCTTTATCATCATAATTTGAAGTATTTTCGACGACCTGCGATCGCTCAATTACGCAATCTCCACTTTTGTACGAGAAAAACCAGTAGGAGGCGATCACGAACAACGATGCTGCCAATGTCACCTGTACCTCCCACCACGACGGCACCAGAATCGCCATTGCCTTTTCAATCATCATCTCCATCGTTCTCGAATTTTCTCTTCTTCTATTCCTTCAATTATTTTCTCCGAATTTAAAAGATGGGTTTAAGGGTTCTGTTTGTTTCGCGAGAAAACAAAAATCAAAATCAGAAATGCATAGATAAAATAAGTCAGATAAAAAGTTGGACCGTTGGTTTTTGGAATTGGAGGGCGACATTTAACGCATGAATATGGAGAAAACCGCACCAGAGAGGGAGGAAAACTTGTGATCCTTCCATGTGACGGAAACACCCTTGAGATGATCCATTAATTACGGTCATTTCTGGTCTCACAGTTGTAGTTTTCCTCATTGTGGAGGGTAAATACGGAATATGATTCTAGAAGACGCAACTGTCGTTGAATTTTATGCATGGAAGAGAAAAGCGTCTAGACTGGGTTTATGGAAGGAGGTTAAATATTTTAATTATTTATATTTTTTAATTCCACGTAGGATTTATGTAAATTTCAATTGTAATTAATTATTACCAAATTTTTATTTTCATTAATTATAGATATTTCCATTAATTGATATCATAATTGGAAAAAAAATTAATTACTAAAAATATAATTATGGTAATAAACGGCTCATTGATGTGTAATTAATTACCTAATCAATTTGATAAGTCTAAATTTGTCTACATATATTTAATGTAAAAGAAAAAGTCAAAAATAAAAATTAAATTAAACAAAAAATAAATCAATTTTAATTTAATTTTTATTATTTTTTAAGATTTTTCTGACACGCCATCAAACTTTGAATATTAAGGATGAATTTGTTGACTTTCGGAAACAAAATATTATTATTAATAATATTATAACCCCACTAATCACGATCACAATTTTCTTATCTTTTTTTTTCTTAATTAAAAAAAATCTTAAATAAAACAAACATATCACAATATTTGTATATTTATTTAATAAAATTTTACATCATGTATTTTAATAAATGTTAATAAAAATAAATAAAATAAAAAATTGGAATAAATTTTATTAAATGAACTTTTAAAATTATTTTCTTTGTCTTTTTTTTTAAAGTTATTTATATAATTAATTAATTTAAATATGTGATAAAATTTTATTAGATAAAAGTTACAGTCATTTTATTTAAGACAACTTAAAATAATAATAGATTAATTGAATAATTAAAGTAATAAATAATTTAAATTAGGTTAGTAATATGCTCAATGAACAGAAGATAAAGTCAAAGTTGGGTGGGATAGTTTCTCGTTGACTTCTTTCATCTAACGGGAAAATATAGGGATATTCCTATTTGCGTACTTCACCAGTTCAATTCATAAAAAATAAAATAAATAAAAAATTAATAATAATAATATGATCATTAAAAAAATATTATTTTTTAAGTATTAAGATATTACGACTTTCAAATCACAGTTGTTATTAAA
Organism: Trichilia minutiflora; assembly: GCA_035590515.1. Lineage (NCBI taxonomy): Eukaryota > Viridiplantae > Streptophyta > Magnoliopsida > Sapindales > Meliaceae > Trichilia > Trichilia minutiflora. The sequence continues at coordinate 1,005,305 of JAVXUL010000010.1, forward strand.
TAAAAGCAATAAAAAATTAAATATTAATAAAAAATTAACTAATTAAGTAAATATTAATAAAAATTGACGATATCAATTAGTTTTATAACTTTATTCTTATAATATAATAAAAATACTGTAGTTTTAAATAAAATCACAATCTATTTTAACATTATTGCCGACATATTAAATTATTTCAATCGATATCTATCCCACTTCGGATAGATTGTTGAGCCAAATGAAGTTGGGCTTAATATGTAAATCCTGTTTTATAATTTAGAGATAATTTGATGATTTTATAATTTAAGAGTATTTTTATTATTTTCATCGTATTCATGAATAAGTATAATTAATAAATAATCAATATAATATTGAGGTTTAGGTATTAATTAAAAAAATTTAATTGATAAATAATTACTTTTAGAACAGTATCAATGATATTATTGGTCGAACTCTTAAATTTTACAAGAAATTTTAAGTTAATTGAAACTGACAATTGATCAATAAAATATCGACACTATAAATAAGATGTAAGAATTTATTATTAAAAAAACAGTTGGTACGAAAATATACGGTGGATGAGGTTAGAAACAAGGCTAGAAATAAAGGAGGATAAATGCTGAAAGATGAAGAATTTAGGGTAAACAAGGTAGGGGAGAATCGACACTCAACCACCTCCAAAATTGGCATCCGTTATGACATCGATTGTGTGGTGGTGGTGGTTTTGGGGGGAGGAGAAAGGCATCAATCTTGACGTCGATCATTGTGCGTTTTTTCCCCTATTTTGTCATCCAACTCCTATTCATTGATTTTACCTGCGAAATCTCATTTCTATCTCCTTTTAAAATTTTCTTTCTTTTAATGTGTTGAAGGTAATTTCTGATAATTATATAGCATATTAGATTATCCTTATCTTTGCATCTTGAATCTATGGTTATAATTATTTCATATTTATTAATTATAGTACTTAATATTTATTGGATAATATCCATTAATATTGATTAATTAATTTTGGATGAATTTTGAAATCCACCAATAGAATTTTTCTATTTGCTTATCATTTATAATAAAACATATTGTTTCCTTCTTTTGATTTATTCCACACATCCAAGTTGAATTGAAATGAAAATTGAAAAAAGAAAACAAAACAAAATAAAAAGAGAGAAAGAAGAAGAAGAAACGGCCATTGAAGAAAATTTTAAAAAGAAATTGTTTTGTTTTCAAAACTAGCAAAAAAGAAAAAAGAAAAAGAAAGAATAATGTTCTTTATATTTCTTACTTCTTAGCTTAGCAAAATAATTTTTCTAAGTGTAGAAAAGTTATACTAAACTTGCCAAAATTTGCAAAATTATTTTACAAGTTATTTTAACACATATACTGAAACCATCATAACCTATCCAACATGTAGATACACTTGAGATTAGTTGGAGACATTAATTGATCCGGATACTAAGCTTTAAATATATAATTTAAACTCTAGTTGTATTTTATGTTTAAAATTTTTAAGTTTACATATTACTTGTTCATGATCTTTTGGCATGTTTCCTTTTGAACCCATAATCGATTATGGCTTTTGGATGAGAAAACAACAAGAGTTACGACTCAGTTTTGATGAGAACAAGGAGTGGTATAAAGTAAGGAAAAGCCTGAGTAAGAAGCAACTCCTGCTTTTAAGGATGGCTGGGTATGAAAACAAATCGAGTTCGACATTAAAATTAAGAGAAAAAGTTCCTGGTCTATATATATGAGGTTAGAATTAATACGTCAACGAGGCTTTTTGAGATGGATTTGAACCGATTACCAAGAACAAAATTATGAAGCCTTATAAATTGGGCCAAAACAGATAATATCATTGATAAGAATTGTGTTAGTATGTATACCCTAGAAACCATTCGTGTTATCGATTTCAGGACTTATAATCTTCAATAAACTTTATATTTATTAATAAAAGAAGTAGTTCTTTATTTACATATATTTACTGCTTTCTTTATTTTTTTATGTAATGAATGAAGAATGTATGTAAATTGTCCGGATAATTTTATTTAATTATTAAATAAATTATCAAATCGTTTTCTGCATACGTGATGTGGAATGGGCAACTATATCACATAGTAGGTATACTAGTTGTGTTTAATGATATTATATAATAATCTATATAGGATGACAATATGAGTATTGTTATAAGGGCATTAGTGTGAATTTATAGTTGGTGAACTATTTATCGAACAGGATCGAATATCGATGAATCACATAGTATGCATGTAGTCAATGATTCATCGATAGATTGTAATAGTGTGCGACGTAATCCTTTGACCTGAGACGTCTGGAAT
>JAVXUL010000010.1:1007713-1039563 GCA_035590515.1 Trichilia minutiflora
AAAATTTAATTAATTATTATTTAAATTTGGATATTTATTTATTTTGTATGATTATTTATATTTTCAAAGTTATTTTGATAGTTTTTAAAATTTTTTGGATTAAAATGTAAGATTTTTAAAATTTGTTTAAAAAAAGGATCAAATTATAAGAATTATAAAATTTTTAATTTTTTAAAAAATAAAATCGATACCCGATTTAAATTGGGTACCAGTTTGATTTAAACAGGGGATTGATTTTTCATTCCCTTGTTTAATCCTTATTTAAATCGGATCGGATCTGGATTAAAAATTTCAGATTCGATTTAATCGAATCGGGTACCGATTTGACCAAAAAAATTAGGATCCCGTCCGATTTTAGCCCTAGGGTTAACTCTGTCCTAATTGGTACAACAAATAGGGATTCAAGAACTTTGTTTAATCATCTATAATCAAATGATTATATTTAAATTATATCAAATTATCATAATTTTTACATTGTATTTGATATATTTTTTATAATTTTTAATTATTTTGTATTTTTATAAATTAAAAATTATAACATCAGAATTGAAAAAATATATAAAAAACGATAATTAAACATACTATAAAAAAAAACAGTATTTTTACTTGAGAATTTTTACTTTCTGTATTATTTTGTATTTAAATAGGTAAATAAATTACCAGCAAACAATTACTCATTCATATTATAAATAAATTTAATATTATTAATTTTATATATTTTTCTTTCAAAAATATTTAAATTAGAAAATGGAAATCTTCTGTTGACAAGCTTTATGGCTATGCTCCTGGTACATTGTTGTTATTAACTTGAATTTGAACTTTAATTTGCAATTCTTTAATAATATTTTTCTCTTTTATTATGTAAATTTATTTAAATTTGATAAAAATATTTAAATATAAAAAACAATAGAATAATATATTATGTTATATTATTTAATAGATATTTAACTGTCCCACTCCATACTATTCACAAATAGCATGTTTATTGATTGGATGTGTTAAATATAACTTATTTTCAGTTGATAAAAATAATGTGGTATTAACTTTAAATTTAAAATAATTCAAATTCTTGAATAATTAAATTGCATAAGATTATTAAAGAAAATATTAAGTATAATCGAAACAAGTTTTTGAGCAGAGAAAATGAAATGAATACAATATATGAGTATGAATATGAACAAAACAATTAACAAAGTTGTGACAAATGAGAATTCATTGTTTCCCAATTGAGTTCATTCGTCTTCTGCAAAAACCCACCTATTGTTTATTATGACACAAGGTATATGATCCATCAAATGCCAATATTCTCCATCCTTCCTGAACTTTTTCTCCATCAACGGACAACGGAAGATGTCGAGTCTCAAAAGTGAAGTAGGCAGTTCCTCCGGAAAGTGCTTGAGCTTCAGACAATAACAGAATTTGATAGATTCCAATCTACCGATTGAGGACATGCGTTCTAGATTTGGGCAACTGGAAATTTCGAGTTCGGTTAGAGAATCTGGAAGTTTCATTCCAATCTCTGGAAACAACACTGTGTCCCGGCATCCTGATTGGATTTTGAGTTGTTTGAGAGATGTGAATCTGTCCAATCCCCACTCAAACAATTGCTTAGAGATTTTCAAGTCAGAAATCAAAAGTGAACGAAGGCTGGTGGGAAAGCCACACTCAGGGAAAGTAATTATGCTTGGACAAAATCCAATTAATAAATTTTGGAGAGAAGTTAAATTGTGCATGCAGTTGGGTAAGCAAAGAAGATTTGGACAATCGGAGATCACAATCTTTTGAAGGTGGCGAAGCTTACCCAAACCATTTGGCAAAAGTTTAAGATTCTCACAGAAGAAAATGGAAATGGTTTCAAGAGATGAGTTGTTGTGCAGCGTCTCTGCTATTGATTCAAGACTTGGACAGCCAACCACATAAATTTTCTTAAGAGTCAAAGGTAGATTACCCGTTGATGACAAGCAGGCAAGCTTCTCGCAACTACCAAGATTGAGATCCTCGAGTGTGTCAGGTAAAGAAGTGTACCTTCTGCTGTCATCGTGGATGCCATCTGCTTCTATCAGACTCCTTAAATTGTTGCAACAATTGATTGTCAGCAGCTTCAGCCTTGAAGGTAGCTTGATTCTGGAAACATATGTCAAAGAAGTACATTTAAAAAGAGTTAAGAGTTTCAAGAGATGTATTGCTGTTGTTCATCCATTTCTCAGGTAACGATTCCAATGCCGTGCAACTACTAACTGAAATTTTTCTCAATTGGGATGGCAGAGAAACCTGTGGAAAGGAAACAAGTGAACGGCACCCACTGATAGTTATCTCCTCAAGGGAATTCAGGGTGAGCAATGCTTGTGGGAGCTTCACAAGGCCATAGCAATCGATCAATTCCAAATATTGGAGACTGCACAACAACTCTTGCTCTTTTTGGCCATGATTTTCCACCTCTACCAAAGAAAGAAGTTGAGGACAATTTGAAATTTTCAACTTATGAAGGGGGATAACATCTTGCAGTAATCCAGCTTCACTCTGCCATAAATTTTTCAGCTCTACACAATTTTTAATCTCCAATTCTTCCAAATTCAGCAACTCTTGTTCGGTTAGGCCCGAGAAAAACACTTGATTTGACATATCTTTAAGAATCGCTGACTTAAGTGAGAGGTCCATTCTACTTCTCCCCACCACTGTTTTACATCCATCAACTTCCAATCTGCAGAGAGGAGAAAGACTTGGAACCGACACCAGCAGTTGTTGACACCCTTTAATGACAAACCTCTGTAATGCAGGAAGACATTTTGGCAATGTTCCTCGCAATTTAGGACAGTTTTTAACAATAAGCTCTCGCAAGTTAGGAAAACCTTCAAATTCTTGACTGGATTCATGAGGAATCCATTCTTCCCATTCTCCCATATCTTCAAAAGAAAGATCCACTAGTGATGGAAAAGGCATTGAGCAGCGGTTTCCATAGAATTCTGAACCCACGGTCTTTACTCTACCCACGCTTCGTATAGAAAGATGTTTGAGAGAGGGTAATTGCCCAAGTGATGGCAAGGAAGTGCACAATGAACAATCTCGAAATTTTAGGAGCACTAAATTTGAAAATGAGGAATCTCCCATCCAAATAGGAAATTTTTTGCCGCCATAACCTCTAATTCTAAGCTCGTTCAAATTTGGATGAGGTTTTAGCATGTCAAGCACACGTGTTTGAGTTTCTGGCTCACTTGAACTGCTAGACCAACTAAGCAATAAGGCTTCAAGATTTTCCTTGCCACTTAACCGAGCGTCCTTGGCATCATCAACATCTCTTACATTTTGCAAGCTCAAAATTTGAAGTGTCCCCCGGAGATTAATTAAGGACTTCAACTCTTGTAACCCTGAACCAATGTCTTTGCCCACAGCAAAAATATAGAGTGTTTGAAGATAGGTCAATTTACCGATTCCTAAAGGCATTTCCTCCAAAGATTTTGAATGACAAATATTGAGATGATGCAATTTGCTTAGATTTTCTATGTTTGTACACAACTTCTTGAGTTGAAAACAACATTCTAGTTGAAGTGTATATAAATTGTAAAGTTTGGTTACTGATTCAGGCAAAGCTTTAATCTGGGTATAGGATAGGTCAAGGTGTCGTAAATGCGTCAAGACACCAATGGTGTTTGGTAGCTTATTGATGCGGTACCCACACAAAGATAGAACTCTTAAGCGTGGGAATTTAGAAAACATTTGTAAAACACTACCAGCCAAGTATTTATAGGTGCCATTCAAAGAAACAGCACTACGTCTTCCTTGGGTGTCAGCCAACATTGTTGATAAAAAGGTTCGCAAATGATTGACAATATAGAAAGGCTCAAACCTTTTATTGCCATCATAATTTCTAGGAATGAAAGATAAATGTCGAATATATTTGGAAATACTTCTGATGAATCCTCCATTCTGAAGTATATTTCTCCAGCGGCCCATTGAGCTAGATTTTTAATAGGTCATGCATCACAAACAAAGATGTATCCCTGCTTGATTGTTGAAAAAATGACCTTGATTGCAGCTCTTGAAAAATGTTGTGACCTAAATCTTCCATTTGTATCATCTTATTGTCTTCTTGATGTAAGAAACCTGCAGCCATCCATACTAAAACTATCTCCTTTTCCTGAAATTCATAATCCTTTGGAAATAATGAACAATATGCAAAGCATTGTTTCAACTGTGGAGAAAGATAATGGTAGCTCACTCTAAGAGCTGGTGAAATATCACATCTCTCCTCTGGTAAATCCCATAATCTTGCTATTATGCACACCTTCCCAATAAGTACCTGATACCCAACATAGACAAACTCTTGGATGAGTTACATGTCGCTTTAATTTTTTCAAAAATTGACTTGCGATCTGGGTATCACCAGATTCGAGTTTTATTAAAAGATATACTTAAAACCATTTTTCATACTCACTCTAACCGTCATGAATTTGTTGTCATGCCCCTTGGCCTCACCAATGCCCCATAACCTTCTCAATCTGTAATGAATGACTTATTTCGCCCATACCTCTGCAAATTCATTATTGTATTTTTTTATGACACCCTCATATATAGTTCCATCATCCAACAGCATCAAACCCATCTCCAGATTACCTTACAAACTCTACAAACCAACTCTTTTTATGCAAATGCCAAAAAGTATATATTCAGGCAGCCGCAAGTCAATTTTGTGGGGCATGTGATTTCTGGTTCAGGTGTTGGAGTAGATTCCGATAAAATCAAAGTTGTGTTGGAATAGTCCACGCCATCTAATACTAAGGAACTCTTAAGATTTTTTAGGTGTCACTGGGTATTATCGACGTTTTGTTCTCAATTACAGGCTAATTGCACCCCCCTCACAAAAATGACAAAGAAGAATGGGTTCTATTGGACTTCTCATGCCGAAAAGGCCTTCCAAACTTTCAAAATTGCCTTCACTATAGTACCAATCTTACAACTACTCAACTTTAGCAAGCCATTTACAGTGGAATAAGACGCTTCAATCAAAGGAGTGGGAGCTATCTTGCTACAGAACGATCATCCCGTCGTTTATTTTAGTAAGGGTTTCTCTTTCTCAAATAGTTAAAAATCTACTTATATGATAGAGAACTACTTGCTTCTTGTTTTGGCTTTTCAAAAATGGAAGCATTACTTATTGGGACACCATTTTTTTGTTAGAACTGACCATTGCAGGCTTAGATACTTAATCAGAGAATTATTACCAATGAACAGCAAGGTCTCCCCATGAAGCTACTTCCATTTGATTTTACCATCCAATACCAAGTTAGGGAGTATGATATGATTGCAAGACAATTTCCTTCATTTTGGCTTGACGACAAGTTGTGTTTTCGGAGGGGGAGGGGGTTTATTAATAGAAACTTATTTTTGAAGGAAGAAAAAATCAAGTGTAACTGATTCCAATAGCCCTTTGGATCAGGTCCATCTTGATTATTTATTAGAAATTCCAACGTGTGAATCATTTGAAGGTGAAAGTGAATAACGTGGCTCTATCAGTTACTGCCACTTAAATTGGGAGTTTTGTCCACTTTATACGGACATATCTATTTGGAAATTAATTTGTAAAATGCTTGTTCAATGATTTTGCACGTATAATTATCCAACTCTTTTCTTTAATGGTTACTTAACTCCACTCTTTCTTTTAGCCACTAACACCATGTCTTGCTGTTGTACACATCTTCCGAATAACGTGGGTCTTTATCACCCCGTAAAATGCCTCCGACAGCTTTTGCAGCCAGTGGTAAGCCGTCAAATTTCTTCACTATCTTCTCCTCAACTTAAAAGGACGGATAACCGGTGAAATCCATTGTTTCCGAGGAGTGTTGAGTGAGTACACATAAACAATCATCATTTGACAACTCTTTCATATGGTAAGTTGGAATGGTCCCTGCCCCCATCATTGTTGCGACATCTTGGTTGCGACATGTTACAACAATCTTTCTTCCTGGTGCAGCATGTGGAAATGGAGAGCTCAGGGCGCTGCAGACATTATAATCCTCATTCCACACATCATCTAAAACAAACAAAATTTTGTTTGTCAACAGCTCCTTCCTTAGTCGCTCTTGAAGCGAATTTAAATCACTATCATGAACAGTATCGGACTTTAGAATCGTTTTTGTTATCCTAACAATATCGAATTCTTCAGACACACGTCCATGCTTTAAGATCAAAATGTTGTTGAACTCGAATATCATTATAGACAAGCTGAGCAAGAGTTGTCTTACCCAAACCACCCATTCCAATTATAGGAATGACACAGAAATTTTTACCAGAACTTAAATCGTCCCTCAACAACAATTGAACAATCTCTCTTCCTTTTCTTTGTCTCTTCCATATACTTGGGGTACATTCACCAAAGGGGTTGTGGGTAAGTCTTTGTCTGACTTTCTTAGACTTCCCTCCAGAAATCTCTTTCAAATCCAGTAGGTCTTTCTGCGTTGCAATATCTTGCAATCGTTCAGTGACCCCCTTTATTTTTGACTCCATCATCGAGTCAAATTTGACGGATTGTGGAGTCAAATTGGTGCAGCATGCAGAAAGGAGCTTCCGAAGCTTACTAGTACTGGGTTGAGCTGGTTGAAGCAACAGCTTTCTCCGTAAAGCTTCCGTTTCAAATTCATCCAGAATATCCTCAACATCAAAAGCCAAGTTTTGAAGATCGCTTAGCCAAATCTTCACTGATCGATTAGTCGATTGCTTCTCCTCTGCATCATCAAGCACTGCCTTAATTGTCACTAATATTCTCCCCCACTTGTTGGGGTTCAGTCTGGATTAGCTCCTGTCGTGCAAACAGCCGAACTGCCTCTGAAACTAACCTTTGAACCAGCATCTCAACTGAAGTTGATAGAATCGCCTCTCAAATTATTGACATAATTGCTTCTTTTTTTCTTTTTTTTTTTAATTTCTTTGGTGGTGATTAGGAAGAAACGCAAGGAATTCTGGAAAATAACTAAGAGAAATTCTGCAATAAATTGAAGTGAAAGCATGCGATTTGTGAAAGGAAATTCAAAGCAATGAAAAGTTGTTTTATAATAACCCATTCTGTCCAACCAACTCCTATCTTATCCAGTGTCATTACATTTGGCTTTTGAAAATTCAAATTCAAGACTTACTGGCCTTCATTTGCACCTCAACCAAATTTAATATCCCCTTATTCTAATACAATTATTACATACTTCATTATTTTAAATGTACATTTTTTTTAAAACTATTTTTCAATGTGATGCAACATAAACGCTAATGAATTCGTGATTTCGTTAATGAAGACAAAAGGGTGTTGATATCGTTCAGTTCAAGAAGATCAATAAAATTTTGCCCAAAAAATTAAAATACGAAGTGACTTTTTAATAAACAACTCTATTAGTGAAAAACAAAAGAAGATAAAACCTAGTTTCAATACTCCAAACAACTCTCTATGGCAGAATTACTAAGTAAAATTTGGATTGCTACAGCCACTAACCAAAAACTGCATCTTACCTGAAGATGCTAATTTAGGTAGCAGCCTATAATAAACAGCTTTGAAATTACTCATAAGCTGTCCATCGGCTATCTTTTGTATTATTTATTAGGCAAATAATGGGTTAATGTCATATGTTGCTTTAATTTGCTTGAGGGCTTATATGTTTTTAATCTTAAGACTAAATATTTGACTTCAACCGTTCTTAAAAGTTGTTTAACTTTTTTATTTTTATTTTTTGACTTCATCAAATTAATCTCCAAAAAGATATTAATTAAACATACCATCACCTAAATATCTTACTTAAATTATGAATAACTAGTTAGAATCAAACCCAAGACATGAACCCAAATCATACATCGTAGACTCAATCCATCCCCGTAAGATTACACCCGTGGGTCGTTTAGCTTAATTATATTTGAAATTTTACTTAAATTATCTAACTGAACTGAATTACTTTTTTGTAACTTAAATCTTAATGGCATTACTGAGAAGGATGCCATTTCTAAGACATAATTTGACAATTCCTTATAAACAATCTCTTGATATGGGGTAATGTCAAAACAAAATGAAACTTTCAGGGTTGAGATTGCCATTACACTAGAAAAAAAAAATTATTGACAAGTAACTAAACTACAAGGGAGAAAAACTGAGACTGCTATTACACAGAGATGCAATACAGCAGCACACAATACGTTTACCACAAAAAAATCACTGCGCTATTATCATAGTGACGATATCCTGATTAGTTCTGCACACACACACACATATGGAAGGAAAAATGCTATAACAACAAATGATTTCTGAAAAATAACGGCAGTATTAGTTACTATCTTGAGTTACAGAGAGAGAAGACAAAGGATTGTTAGAATCACCACTGGAAGTATGTGACTTGATATATGAACGTGCCACTTCTATCATCAGTTCAACTTCTTTCTTGTACTGCCATAGAAAGATGAAAAATAATTAAGATGGGTTAGGAACTTTTAGAATTTAGATTGTTAAAAGAACAAAGTTCATCGTCATCATGGAACAGAGATGAATAACATGTGGTTTAATCGGAGTACAAACCTCGTTAACAGCTCCTGACTTGATTTTAGATTGCATCACACACCATTTCTTAAAATGTGCACCTGTAAGTATGTGTAAAATCAGCTAAATCTGGAGTATTATCAAAGAATATCGCAATGGCTAAAAAGGGGTAGAACCAGTAACTGATTTGCAAACTCATATTTTTGAAAATTGGAGTGCCTAAAAATGTAGTTATAAACTCAGCTATATGTAATATTTTAGAAAAAGGATAGGCAATCCCTCTATCCAGTCCAATTTCTATAAGCACGGAGAAGCACAAAAAATTGAAAGAGACCTAAACAAGGCTCGCACACTGTTAAGAGACCAGGAAGCTTGCCTAAACTCCGGGAGAACATACTTAGGCCAAATGAGTAAACACATTCATGGACTTAAACATCACTTCCAACCCAAAACCTTAAGGCATTAAGTTTATGAGTTCATTTCATTTAAATATTACTCATTTGCCTTGTAACTTTCTAAGGTGAAACTCTTTCACTTCACACACTCACATTTGATATCCTAATAATCTCCCCCTCAAGTGAGCCTCTTCCACATTGAGCTTGGATCTTACTTGCTCTCTATTAAATGGAAGTCTTTTCTTCCTTTTTTTTTTTTGTTCAAGTATCACGATATTTTCAAAAGTCCATACTCCTACCAAGCCCGACCCGCTTAGTCCGGAGTCTGCGCCTACCAATGCTCGACTCAGAGTTACATGAGAGGCGAATGTACTATTTTTCTCTAGGAACTGTACCTTACAATTCCACCTTGGACTAACCCACTCTTTTGGGCCATCCTCATTGGACCATCTTCCTTAGAAATCCATAACTCTTTATCATTTCTCATGCCTACAGCAACCACAAGAATACATATATACTACCGTATCCATACTCGCGTTCCTTTTCAAACCATCAGCTCTGATATCACTTGTTAAGAGACCAGGTAAGTTTGCCCAAACTCTGAAGGAACCGCGCTTTTCAATTCCACCTTGTACTAGTCCACTCTCTTTTGGGCCATCCTCCTTAGACCATTTTCCTTGGGAATCCATAACTCTTTATTATTTCTCACGGCGGCAGCAACCACAAGAATACACATGTACCACCATATCCATACTCGTGTCCCTTTCAAACCATCGGCTCTGATATCACTTGTTAGAGACCGGGGAAGCTTGCACAAACTCCGGAGAGAACATACTTAGACCAAATGAGTGAACACATTCATGGACTTGGACACCACTTCCAACCCAAAACCTTAAGGCATTGGGTTTATGGGTTCATTCAATTTATATATTACTTATTTGACTTGTAACTTTCTAATATGAAACTCTTTCACTTCACACACTCATACTTGATATCCGAATACAAGTAAAACAAATCAACACCCAATTAACTACCTATGAAATAATTCAAGGAAAAAACACAACTTATCTAATTTAACCATATATAATGGCCATCAAACTCACTTCTAGAACTCTAGTATATAGTAATTCAAGCACTAGAGGGAACAACTACAACCTAGGTACAGAGGCCAAAATCCTATCAGATCAAGATTCTATAACAGGTTGAACACTATGCAGCAGTAAGATTCTAGCACCGACATGGACAGATTCCACCATCTGTGCTTCTACATCATTACAAGGTAGGCAGGACTTAATAGTCATTCTTGATGCAAGTTTGTTTAGATCATCAGACATGGAAAATTACCTCAGCAATAGGAAAAGAAAGTCAACAGAGATAAGTGCCAACCCAAAACTTACCTACTTTAATATCTATAGTGGATGAGTTTCCAGTGATGGTCTCCAAACGCCATCGACTATGAACCTGATACACCAGAACCATTACTTTACCCTTAAAAAGTGGAATATAAGGTGACAGCACATATATATAAATACCATAATGCAAACAAACAAAATCAGAAAATATTTAATTCTAAGTTGTTATGGGAAAACCCTTGCACCTAACTCAGCACAGAAGCCAAGTAATTAAGACCATACAAATTTTAACTATTATTAAGATATTTATACATTCTTCAAAGTGTTTGCATTTGCTTAACTCTCATATCTTTAAGACATCAATAGCCACAGTACTCGAAGTCCAGCAGTTTTAGACAAAACAAATGGTTATCAAACAGTAGTCAAGCTATGATGTTTAGCAGGGCTCAAAGTTTTAATACACATACCTGCATAAATCTCAGACCTCAGTGATAATAGAATTATGCTAAGTACTTGATTAAGAATCCGGGATCAGTTAATGAGAACTACTATTGTACAAAGGCCTTGTAACAATTTGCATATCTCTAGCATGTTCAAGTTATATTAACACTAATGTCTAAAAAGAAATGACAACCAAAAGTATATTGTCCACATTGAATCAATTATTGATTCAATGGAAGTCATTGTTCGATGGTCTCTGGATAAAAAGCCAAACTATGATTCTTACGGGCAGGTTAAGAAAGCACATGCCAATTACAAAAGGGGCTTTTTCATTAGGTACCATTTCTCTTTGTGGTATTGCATCCCTTGCTTGTTTTTGGTCCAAAGATGAAATCCTTAATGATAGGTGGTTGTATTCGCTGATTTTTGCAATAACAGCTTTATCAAGCTGGATTAGCCACATTTTATATGTTTCAGATTTAGTTGCTTTTACGGGACGTTTAAATGTTTGTTTTCAAAATTACAGTCGCACAAAAGCAATTCCTCTTATACAACATCTCAATTGGGTAAAGAAGAGACAAAATCAGTTAGAAAAGATTATTCATACCTCAAAGTAAGACCCGAATGGAACGTCATGCGCCTGTTGCACTGTCTCAAAAACCTAAAACAAAAGAAAAATAATAATAGAGAATTGTTGGAACTATTAGATAATAGATATGAGTAAACAAGAGCAAGTATTCAACAAAAATTTATGGGCAATGAAACAAATAGCCATACAAGAGTTTTCTTGTCAGGCGATAAAACGATGTGCTGATACTCTGTCATAGCTGAGTCAGGGGGGCACATGGGACTGTTACAAAGAGTTCTAAATGTTATTTCCCTTACTTGACCATCATATTCATCTGCAGCATGCCACTGTCCCATCTGGAAAGAGCACATGATAAGATATTAAGCAAAAACTTTCATATCACATAAACCACCAATTCATATTTCAGAACTTAACATCTTGTGACAGGAAAATTCACACCACAGGAAAGATAAATGACCAGCACATGATTGCCCAACTAGAAATTGGCTAATCTAGGAGTCTCACCTTCTCAAGCAATGCTTATGTATCAAGAAATTAGGAATAACCAGAAGTGATACTTGTTACAACCAAACAAGATTTCAAGTGCTATGTTGGACAATCCTATGATTTTCCTTGTTATAGGACAGTTCGTCCTGTGAGCCATGTAGGAATTTCTGAGCATCTTAGTACAAATTTTCTCAGAATAACAATCAATCCATTAATCACCATTCAAAATCTTGGCAACCTTCCAAAGTTTACTCAAAAGATGGTATTTAGATGAAAAATATAAACAAATAAAGCAGGTTAGTTGTCACGATAGCCTAACTGGTTCTTTTCATATTTTACTCCTCTTTTTCCTCATTGTCCAGCTAAAATATTAGTAAGAAAAGAATTTATAGATAAGAAATGAAATTAAAATAACTCTCTATATTTAAACTCTATTTTTTAGAATTATCAGTTATTAAAAATGAACAATAATGGTGTTTTGCTTCTTTGACTGAATATGCAGTATCAAATTAAAGGGCCCTATAATGGAAAAATATCCTCCTTTAACCAAATAAATATGCTGATTCTCCTTCTTATACATTCTAAACATTCAAAAACAAAATTTTGATGAACCTTTTTCTCCAACTCACAGCCTTTTCTCAAGTTACCTTTTCATCCGTTCACAATTTATTTATTATTTTTATTTCATTCTATTTCTGATTAGAAACCGAGAATTGTATCTTTAAAAAAATGATAATAAAGTGTTCCATCTGTTTTGTGAACTGTCCCGAAGATTATCCAAAAACCCAAAGAGGAAACCAAAACTATACAAAATACTTTCAATGAGCTAAACACTGAAGACCCAACAACCCTTTTACAAATTTAACTCGCTATCATCTTTGAATAAATTCATAAACATGAGAATCTCTTTTCTTTTCTATGTTTTGTGGTGGTGGTGGTGGTGGTGCTGGGGTGTGAATGAACCTGGACTTACAGCAAGATTAGTATCTCTTCTTTCTGACCGATACTCATTTGCGAAACTAGAATTATCATCCAACAATAAACTGAAGAACTGTTCTGCTGTGCATAGGAAAACATCCTGCAAATAGATTAATGCATTATATTGGAAAAAAAAATAATCATCAATTTCATAACAGTAGAAGAGAAAAGATGATGCGTACATTGTGTATACCAACAAGAACCTCTTCTTTGATGAACGACTGGAGCTTCTCAGGTTTGGGCACAGTGTCCTGAGGTTTCTTAGCCTCCCTTCTACTACCTCTAATGGAGCTACTATGAGCACGCAATGCCGATTCTGCTTTCTCCTATACCAGCAGCAAGCAGATAGAATTAATTTTTTGCGTTCATTCACAAACCATTCAGTGAAAAAGTTCAGCAAGTATATGTTTGAGATATCTGAACAGTATTCTTATTCCTCCAAAATAATAATAAGTTTTTTGTCTAGACATAGGCAAGGAGTTAGTAAATTGGGCAATAATAACTGCACGTAATAACTGATTAAGTGTCAGCAACCAGAATTTGAGAAGTGTTGAAATATGGCAAAAAGGTCAATAACTAAAACTGTGCTTGATAGATGTACCAATAACTATAACACAATAATACTGCATTTACCTTCCCACCGACCACAAATCAAAATCTGAGCATTTTTGAAATATATAGACAAAATCCATGATTAAATAATTCAGATTCATTAAGATGTGCTTGGAATATATAAGTATTTCATTTTATTATCAAAATATATATGTGTTTGTATTTGTGTATGTATTTTTCATACACAAAAAAAAATTTGTTAATCAGTGAATGCTAATAAAGTGTACATCCTGCCACATGTCAAGAATATAAGATATTATTTTAGTTGTGTTAATAGAGATAGAAAGCACAATGACTACATTGTTATTGTATTGCATTAGTAACAAACTAATACAAAACTTAGTGCTAAATTAAGAAGAAATAGACAACTCAATCAGAATATGACTCTAGTAAGCACCAGCTAATGACAGTCCATCCATTCCTAATTTAGTTCTGACAAGTTGGCAAGAGCTGTCTGAATCTACTTATTTCCTTATCCGTTAGAGTTTTCAGTATGACTGGAAGATTATGTTTCAAGATCTCAAACAATGACCATTTTGTTCAATAAGATTGATACTCAAGATTAGAGTTATAAAGGTAAACAATAACATTATTTACAGAAATGATAACTCATGATGCAGTAGAAATGAACCTTCTTCTCAGCCTCCACAATTGCATGGTAGTTCTTTGCAGCACGCTGCAATGTTCTCCAGGTATGATTCCTGTTCCAAAATGATGCAAATTTATACCTGACCCTACCTGAAAATGGCACAGATAAATAAAGGTGACATAAACAAACCTCAAAAACCCAGTTCAAGCTGAAAACGTATCCAAATTTTATATGATGTTCTACCAATGGTGCCCCCACCATACTAAACATAATTTATATCCTAACAAAACCCAAAATGATAACAATATGCATCAAGGAAAGCTAATACATTAGATATTAGCTCCTAATTCGATGTTTTTATTGGAAGTGCGTGATTTTCAACTGACCACAAATTTAAAAGTTTTTTACTCCACATGAAATTTGAAACAGGAGAAATAACTGTCAGTATATACAAAATATGTTTGTATTTCATAGACTACTACTAAAGGTCCCAAGTGAAACCTGGATAACTCAGCACTATCATGTCCCATATCTAATTTTTCATTCAAATAGTAATATCTTTTGGCAAATACCCAATTAATGTTCATCAAATTAAGCACCTTGCTTAGTATCCACAAAATCTCCTAAACTAAATCTCCTAGGTTAAAGAAAATGGACAACATTTATTCTGGGGCAGAGTTACATCTTGCTAGCATATACAAACAAAATTATTTAATAAAGCTATCCAATCCCTAGTGTTGATCCGATGGGCAAAGGTTGAAAAAAATTGAAGCCCAGTGCATGATAGATTAAAATAGATATGTATGTATATATGAACTGTTCAGTAATTGTAAAAAGAATAAAATGGCCGCTAACCATCAGGATTTCCTAAAGGAGGCACACCATGCCCACCAGCACCCATGTGAAGAATAATTGTTATAGCAGGATTAATGAATGCATGCTGACTCCTCCGTATCTGCATAAGCCCAAACATAAAATCATTTCATATCATTCATCATTATAGGCTCTCGACAAGAAATATTGTCAAGGAGACATCTGCAAAAGAGAAAATATTGGAAAATATTACCTCGTCAATGTCTCCAATTGGTATAACCACCTGCCAAAAGTAAATAAATCACCATTAAAACAAGCAACTATCTCTCGTGTCCAATCAATAAACAAAAGATTCTTAACAGTATGCTGTGATTACTAATCTCAGCATATTCTTAAGAAGAAAAATTATCACCGCAACATATGTAGACATTCGCAGTGGAGAAAAAGAAACACCAGCTAACCTTCATCTGCTTTGAAAACACATTAGAATGGAAGCATATGTGCCATGAAGAGACATACATACGGCCGTGATACAAGAATGACCTCTCAAGCGCACATGAATAACTATGTTCAACAAACTGTAACAATTTTTTTGTATGTCAGACTGTAAGTGGAATAACTAAATTAAGTAGTAATTCGTTTCCACAACTCAAAACTTAATATTTATTGGCTCATTGGATAAACAATTCTCACAGGATAAGATTTTTGTCCAACTTACCTCATCTGGAAGGAGATTAAATATTGTTTGCAGAGGACCTGGCTTTTGATGAACCACTGTTGGCCCTTGTTTATCTGAAGAAACCCTTCTTCGAGCATATCCATTCATGACCCTGCCAGGAAATACTCTGTCATACTAATTCAAAGCAATAACAATGACAACAGAAGTCCATCAAATTTTGAAGTAACTAGGCATTTTATTCATTCAGTACTATAGAATGAATGGGGAAAAATATGCAGGTTAATATAATCATATTTGCTTTTACATTATAAGAAGTTAATAAATAAAAGCTTGTGATCAGAACAAAATGAATATGGAACAAAGCACAAACAAACCATATTTCAACTAAGGGTGGACATTTTTAAACTGATCTAATCCAAATCGCTAAAATTGGCGGTTTGGATCGGTTTAAAAAATTTGTAGATCGACTTATGGATTGATATTTTTCAAACAACGAAACCACAAACCAAACCACTTAATATTATCTTATAAAATTTTTATTATTATGTATTTATCATCTCAAGTTATATATAATTTGCCTTCATCTCTTTCATATAATAATAATTAATAAAAAAATATTATTTACAAAGAGGTTAAAAAAAATTATTTACGAAACTTACTCTTAACTGTTAATGAGAGATTATAGAATTGATAATAATCAATTATTATATCTTTAATTTTATAACATAGTTCAAATCGTGAATCCAAACAACTTTAATCCGTACTTTCGGGTCTGGATTGGATTGATTTGTAATATTTTAACAGATTGGATTGGATTTATTTATTTTCAAATCGCAATGTGCAGATCAATATGAAATTCTATCTCAAACCAATCTAAACCGCATATACCCACCCCTAATTTCAGCTAACTGTATGGAACTCTTTCTCCCTCTCACAAAACCTCCAGATTTGCCCATGTAGATAAGGTCCACAACATGTAAATGAATAGAACATTGGTACTATCTGCTCAATACTCAAAGGCAAAGATAAATGCACAGAATTCAAGACATCATTAGAGTTGAAAAGACCATGGAACAAAAAAAAGCTTTGTTTGCTGAAAAAAAAAGAAGAAAATTTCTTTATCTTTTCCATTCATGCTAAATATGATAAATTAACAAGTTAGCATCCATCAGAAAATATATACAAAATATTGTTTACAGTGCATGATGGAGTAAAAGATCATTGCAATGATCACATTTCTTGAAAAGAAATCTTCAACAAATATATATATATATAGATATAACATGTCTTATAAAGAATTTTCAACACATATACATATACCTTAATTGTCAACCCAAACATGTAAGAGATTTAGGAAAATAAGAATTTGAGAATTCTTCAATGGAATTTCCAACAGAGTTTATTTAAAGGAGAAAAAACAGTAAACATAATGCATAGGTCTCAATAATGTATACAAATGAAACAAAAAACAGTACAAACAAAAGCAAAAAAGTCAAAAAGAAATTAAGCAGAAGGATACCTGGATGAATTTAAAGGGAGTTTCATTGTTCTGATATCTAGGCATACCTGATAAAACAAGATTTCTATTGGTTATTAGATAAAATAAGAAAAGTACAAAGACATCAAAATAATGAAAGTAGTGAAACAATGCAATAGAATCTATGAAAGAAGACTACCTGCCCTGATGGGCCGTCTAAAGTATACCATACTGCACCAGTTTGGCCATCACTTTCAACAGATACAGTCACTGAACCAAGAACAGCACTTTTCCAAATTATGTCCCAGTCATATATGGTTACATTAATCTGCCATGGCAATAAATAAAGATATCACATAATAAACAAGAACTCCAAAAATAAAAACATCCATGAAATATCCGTGAGAAGAAAGTAAAAACAACGGTAGACCGAGTGTCCGTAAAGAAAATAAAAAAACGGAATGATATAATCTAACACAAATCATATCCAACCAGCCTATGAGATTGTCCCATATCAGTTTACCAAAAATAAATATAATAATCACTGTCATGTCACTATTAAAAAGTTGATGTTAGTCACAACATCAACTGTCACAAGAACAGATACTAATAGAAACTATTCTGGACCTTTAAGCAAATATAAATAATTTGAATGGTAAAGATTACTTTCACCAGGGAGCTTGCAATATTATTCAAACAAAATGGGATGGGTCCAAGGATCTCATCGATACAGCAGAGACAGAACAAACTGTTTTAGGGCATAAATGATGATTAAACAAACAATTTAAATATTTTATACTCCTTAAGATGGACCACAAGTGCAGGAATAGATTCCAACTAAGCATCCCAAAGAACAAAATGTTACTTATTAGCTAAGCTTTTTGGATATTGCAAGAGAAAGAAAGATTTTAACATTGACGAGTGAAATTGGGAAGAAAGAGTCCACAAAATAAGTATGTACATTGCTGAAAACGAAGAAAGTCATTCAGACATTTCTACATTCAACAAAAAGTTATAATAACTGGCTTTTTGATTCAGCTAAAAATATTAATTCCCATTAAATTGAAAGAAAAAAAACAGACGTAATTATCTAAATGAGTTAAATCCAGTCACATTAAGTATTCAGTCAAAAAACAAACAGGCTTTAGGTCAATCAATAACTAACCCAAAAAAGAAACAGGCTGTAATGACAATAAATCATAACAAAAGACCTGGACAGGAAGCTCATCAACAGAAAAATTAAACTCCTCTCCCCACATGGGATTTCTGGAACCAGGGACCATTGAACTGCACCAGTAACACAATTAGTAATTTTATAACTGCAGGCACAATAAGATTACAACTACACAATATAAAAGCCCTCACCACAAGAAAATAAAAGTACCTTTATAAAATTATGCAGAACTTCAAGCATTAACAAACAATTAGCTGAAATTCCAGATTGAGATCGAATAGGATATCTTCATTTAATTATTTCATTATGTTGATGGTTAGCTTATATATTTGCAAACGTTTCATGTATCCATAACTGTCAAGTCCCAATAGTAAAATCACATAATGTGTGATACTTTTGCTCACATCCAGTTACTAAAATATGCAAATAAAATCACATGTAACATCAATCTGGAAATTTACATTCCCAAGTAACTGAAGGATCTTACATTAAGAATGCCTAATAAAGTAAAACACAAATGCCTAGCCATATACCTTAACATTAAATCTTCAAGAAGAGCACGACCACACTATTTCCGTCACAACTCTAAAGTCTAAACAATGACCATAATCTCTCATAACCATATCTCTACTTCCAAAGAACCCTCACTGTATAGTTAAATTCTCTCGTGATCAAAACCTATTGTTGAGCACATGAATAGTAATACCTAAGAATACCATTGCTAATAGTTGGATCATCACTGTTCAAATGATATTTACGTGATTAATATAAATGTAAAATGTTGCTAGCACCACAATCTCACATGCTGCAAAACCAAAAAAGGAATTCAACAAGTCAGCAGGAAATAATCAACTATCATAAAAAGAGCATAAAAGACAGATCAAATAACCTGAACCGCTTTTCTGAACCACGAGTAATGATAGCATAAGGATCCGATGTGCCATTTAAGTTTGCACCAATAAGATTCTTAGCAGCCAACAATTCCAACTGAAAAGCAAGACACATGACATCTCACCGTCAACCAAAATGGTAATCCGCAACATAGGTCAAGGCACAACATTTAATCCTAAGAAGACTTGCTGATTCGAGAATACAGGTGCAGTATGAATATATACCAGAATAAAACATATCTACAAGGTAAAAGAAAACACCTTAATTATATATGCAGAATTTGTTTGAGGGTCTCCCTTCAACTGGACCATCTACAAAATAAGTGCAGAACCGGATGTCAAAGAAGTGAAAAATAACTGCATGAAACAAGTGGCACACAGAAGAGCTTATTACAGCAAACACTAATTCCAATCTTCGTGTTTAAAGACAACATATAATGTAACAGTGTCAGCAATATGGTCTTGATGTCCAAACCAAAGAAAAGACATTCTGCTCCAAAGGAGTTAATGGCAAAGACTTGGATTCAAAATTCTTCACATGTAAGAAAGAACCAAAATATTATAGTTTGCTTACTAAGTAATATTTTGCCAATTATCTTTCACTTATAAAAAGTGAAGCACACTATTTCAAAGTGTGTCGAAAAACACAGGGCCTTAAATACAAGAGGTATTGTTGGCCAACTTAATTACCATTTTGGTCCCAAATTATGAAAATACTAATAATCAGAATACAATAACTTTACCTTTTCAATGTTTTTCAGAAATCAGAAATCAAAATGTATTAAACAACACAGCAAATTTTTAAACTTTTCATATATAAATTACATTGCACTTCTTGGAAAACATAGAAAATAAGGAATCAATCAAATAATAAACAGATCAACCAATGGTCCAGAAAAGAAAATAATTTGCAAAAGTTGGCGACATTTGAATCAAACACCAACCAGCACAATCAAGTAAAAAATAAGACAAGTACCACATAACACCATAAACACAATTTTAATCTTTGAGGGAATGTTGCTGACTTCATCTACATTATGACCCAAATAAAGTTCAACTTTAAACTTCAGAAATCTCCTTTCAAATTACTGGAATTTTTCAGAAGGCTCACCCAATTTCTGTGGGTTGTTTCAAAATCATGCCTTAGGATTGTCCAAAAGTTCCTTGCAGAGGAGGTTATCAAGTTTTGATAACTTTCAGTACAAGGTCCAACTACATTTAAAGCTGAAGTCAGCAAACTAAACCGAGTTTTCTTTTTCCTCATGTTCAACAATTCTCTTCAGTTAAAAGAGTTAATATTAATAAAACTTTTTTAAATTATCCCCATCATTTCTATTAGAACTAATTTACAAATCATTTACAAGCATTCAATTTCACACCAAAATTTGATCTTTTGTCAATTTTTTACTATTTCTCACCAAAAGTAAAACTACAGATATTATCATCATTTGTATCAAAATTATTGACATAATTATTAAAATAAACACCAAAATTCAATCAAAAAACCAAACCTGCCTCCACATAACCCAAAAAACACCCATTATCCAAAAATAAAATGCAGCTAAAATATTAAAAACAAAGAATAACAATTAAAAGTTTTGACCTTATCTTTATCGTCATAATTTGAAGTACTTGCGACGACTTGCGATCGATCAATCCCGAAATCTCCGCTTTTATAAGAGAAAAACCAATAGGAAGCAATCACGAACAACGACGCTGTCACCGTTACTTGCACCTCCCACCAAGACGGCACCAGAATCGCCATTGCCGTTTCAATCATCATCTTCGTCGTTTTAGAGTTTTCTCTTCATCTCTTCCTCCAGTTATTTTTCCGAATAACTCAATTTCAAAAGGGAGGTCTAAGGGTTTTGCTTGTTTCGCCAGGAAAAAAAAAAGAAAAGAACTCAAAATTCAGACAAAACTCAAAAGGCTAGCCCTTTGGCTTTTGGACGACATTTAAAGCATGAAATTGGGGGCCGTGATCATTTTATGTGACGGAAAGGCCCTTATATTGTCCTTTAATCATGGCTATTCCTATTCGGTTTAGTTGTAATTTTGGTGATCGTGGAGGGTAACTTCGAAATATGATTCTGGAAATCGGAACTGTCGTTGAATTAAATGCATGGAAGGGAGACGGTATAGATTCAGCAGCAAAGCGGATTAAATATTTTTTAATTTTTTTAAATTCACTTAAAATTTCCGTAAATTCTATTTAGGGCCTTAATTTTTATTCTGAAAATCGTTTTACTTCTATAGTCACTAAAAAAATAAAAAATAATTTTTTACTTTGTACATCTTTTTAAATATCTAAAATATTTTAATTATTTTTTCATATATATATATATATAAACTTTTCTTTTTACATTCATAAAAATATATACTAATTTTTTCATTATACAATATCTTCTATCACTATATATAATAATAAAATATAGTAAAAGATTATCAAATTAAAAAAATAATAACTTGATCGTTATTTATAAAAAATCAAATAAAAATTAAATATAAAAAATAAAGAGTTACTAATATAATTAATTAAATTCAAATAAGACATGCTTATGACTAGAGATGATATTTGATGAATTTCCCAAATAATTTATAAATTATAAAGATAATTTATACAATTAATATGTAGAAAAATATTTTTAAATTATTTGAATTCTTTTAAAATTTTATTTTTTTCTATGAGTAAATTGTAAACGAATTGTGATGAATTATTTTGATAATAAAGAAAAAAATTTATAATTTAAAATAAAATTATAAATAGATATGTTTTGATGGGTGTCAAAAATAATTTTTTTTATATATTTAGATTGAATATTGTCTTTAATATTAACTTATATTAAGAATATTTTGATAATAAATTATTTTATTATCAAAATATTTATCTATAATTAGAGTCATCTTTTGTCTACAATTAGATTTTTATTAATTATAAATATTTATATTAGATTTGATGTGTTCATTTAATAATTATATAATTAGTAATTGATATCATATTTTGAAATATAATCTATAGTATAATGGGGAAAATTTTTAATTATTAAAAATATAAAGAAGGTAATAAATGGCTAAGGTATGTTAAAATTACAAATTTATAACACAAATTTTGTATAAATTAACTTTATAATATTATATCATTATCACTTATTTTATATCTTCACGAAAATAAGAGAAAATTTTACGATAATAAAATTAAAATGTATTAAAATATAATTTTATTGTAAGAGAGAATTAATGGAAATCAAGTTTATTTATTTATTTTTGGACACTTGGCTAAAAGTTATTGGCTTCTTAAGATATTTAATATAGTTGTGTTACATAACATATCTGTATTATCCAAATTTTACAATTATCCAAATATAATCCAAATTCAAAATAAATATCCTAATAAGCCAATAACTTTTAGCCAAGTGTCCATAAATAAAATAAACAAACTTGATTTCCATAATTTCTCCTCCCTTGCTTGCACAAAATGAAGGCAAAGCCGAACCAAGCCAACTTTTAGGTTTATTATATGTAAAACGTTCACTTAGCAACTATAGCCTTCTATAGTCCTCCTCAGCCGCCTGCTTTTACATTTCTCAAAACTCTCCAGTTTCTTCGGGTACTTCACTTCTCTTTTCTTCTCTCTCTTCTTCATTTCTTACTTCACTTACGCCATCTCTGCAGCTAGTTTTGCTGGGATTTTACTCAAGTTTTGTTTCTTTTCTCCAGCTTATGTTTTTTCCAGTCGTGTTATTATTGTCTTTCTTTGTTCCTCATTTTCACGTATGTAATTGCTTGACATGTTTTTCAATTGTCTAACTGTAGCTTCATTACTTGTTTACAGAATTATAAGTTTGTTTATGTCCGAATATGATGCTGTGTTTGTGTATATATTAAATGCGTGCGTATGCTTTTGTATATTTTATGGTAATAATGGTATGCATGGTGGCAATGGATATTTAGACGATTTTTGTTTGTTTGTTTGTTTACTGGGGTTTTATTGTGCTATGGAGTGATTTTGTTTACCGGTCGATTGTTTACTGTCGTTGTGGTTTCATCTCTGTTTTTGTTGTGGGAAGTATTTTGAAATATTGGTTAGTTTACTAAAATGAAGAATTGGGTTTGGCCGAAGGGAAATTCTGGTACAATTTAGCAAAAGAGTTTGCATTATACGAGGAGAATCATCGAGCGGTTGGATTTCGTGTGAATTATTACCATTCACTATGGGTCATGCATTTTCCTTTCAGAACTCGAAATTCAGTATCTGTTTTTATTTATATTCAAAGTGGGAATTGAAACTAATTTATCCGAAAAGATTGAATAAAGGATAGATAAGTGCTGTAGATAGAAGTTTGGAGTAAAATTTGGCAGTTAATTAGCCTGATGTTGCTTTTATCTTAACACATATGTTGCGTTCTATCTTTATAACTGATAAGATTCCTGCAAGTGAGGAGGCAGAGATTTGAGGCTTTTCCTTTTTGATGTTGGTAAAAGTGATTATCTTGCAATTTTGAATTTACTATCTTCATTGATTTAGTTATGTTGCATTGTCTTACATTAAGAATTGAGGACCAATTCAAGACAGTTGGATTCATATATGTTATTTTTGAGGTGAACTGTAAAATGTATGCTAACGTTTGCATTACACTTACAGTGGATGCCCTGGGCCTTATGCCTACGTAGCAGGGGATGGGATTCCATACGTGTAGTTTCTTGCCTGTATTTTTGTACTTATTTAGATTTGCATTATATCAAATAGTTAAATTTGTGCACCAATTTAAGAAGGTTGTGTTTCTTTTCAGGCCAACTATTAAGGAACTTGTTTTTTTAGTTTTACTAAATATGAAAACAAAGTGAGCTTGGGTAAGGTTGTGGCATGTTTCACACTCAATAAGCAATGGATATCAGTCCAGATGGTGAACGACATAATACTAAACAAGTTGAACATGATAAAGAAAGCAAGTGTGTCTTGGCAAACTCAGATGAAGCAGGTTTGAAATGCATGAATGACCATAAGGATATTACAATCGTGAAGGAAGCTTTGTCGAATGGACATGCCACAGCAAAACAAGACCCTGAGGATGTGGAGGTTGATATAATTAAATTCACAAATAGTGGTGAAACCAGATTGACAGAAGCTGAAGACCCTGATGCTACTGAATATTCAAGCTCATTTGGCAACACTGAATCGGATACCGAGAGATGCTCTGGATTGAGTGAAGCTGAAGTGGAATCTCAATATTTTGGTGACACCACTTATCATACATTAGGTAGCTTGTTTCAAACAAGGTGTGTTGTTCTATGTTCATGATTATTTGTTTTTAAGCATTCATTGATCATATTTCATCATCAACAATCATTCATAAGAACAACAGTTTTTATCTGGTAGCATATATTTGTTAACAATTCTATTTAAATTAATCTAATTGTTTGACAGCAATATTTTGCCCAATTGTAATATTTATCAAAGAGATTAGTATTTGAACAAGGAGAATTAACATAATGGTAATGGTTTAAGGACTTTCTTTTCTAAATCGTTATTACTACTAATAGATCATGTAGTCACATATTCTCATTCCAGTAAATTACAAATCGAATTGCTTTTGAGAACCAAATTCCTAACTGCTGAGATTTTTTATTTATTTTCTGATTTTGGACTCTATTTATTCACCATCACAAAGTACCTTGTTGAACAAAACCTGCAAAATTGGTGATCATAAGTAAGTGGGCAAACTTTTTAAATGAACTATAAGAAGATAGAATCGATCCTGCATTTTGTTATGTTTTATGGAATAGTTTGTCTAAAACTTACTATATTCTGCAGTACCGTCTTAAGCCTACCAAATTTTTATCCTCACACTTAGTTTCAGTGGTTTATATCCCGTTGAATTGTATCCTTATGCTTACTAGCTTTGTACACTTAGAGGAAACCTGTAAATTGTCAGTCATGATCAAAATGTTTAATCTATTTGATTCTGTCCTGTTGAAAGGCTTTTTTCACTATTAGAAGAGAAATCATTTTTTGATACAGATTCCTTCAAACACATTTCCTTTACGAGCGAGCTCTGTTTTAAGTATTATGTTGTAGATTGGCAACGATAAGTTTTCGAACATTTTTATTTGTTAATTTCAACCAAAGGTCTTGGTGATTTATATATTGAAACTGCCTGTGCTCATTTTAGGAAGAAGAAATTGACAAATCACTGGAGGAGCTTTATACGTCCTCTTATGTGGCGTTGCAGATGGACGGAGCTGAGAATTAAGGAGATTGAGTCTCAAGCGTTAAAATATGCTAGAGAACTTGCAGTGTATGACCAAAATAAACTCTCGAGAATCAATCGATCTACGATAGAAGGCATTGGATCGAAGTCTTGGCCATTTTCTAGTCAGTTGTATAGAAAAAAGGCCATGAAGAGGAGGAAACGGAAAAGAGTTGAAGACACGACAGATATAGCATCATATATGTCGCATCATAACCTTTTTTCCTACCTCGGTATAAGCTTTTTCTTTGTAATTGTACATCATGGTGTGAGTGCTTTGCTTGCTTTCTTCCCTCTTCTTCATTCTTTCACTCTCCTTCCTTCGAAAGACAATGCTTATGTGTCATTTTTGCAGAAAACAAGAGGTCCAATCCGGATGGCAATTCTACTGCCAATGATTTTGGTAATACAGGTAAGAATTTATGCCATTTCAGCATAATTAAAATGTTGAGTTTTCTGAATTTTGTTCCTTATCAAAAAAATTGATTTTTGTGTGGGTTATTATCTCATTCATGCCATATACATGTTTAAAGTTCAAAATATATTAGCTTGATAATTCTATCTTTTGGGCTTATGTTGGAACAGTAATTATAGACCAACAAGCTGATTGCAATGACAAATTTGGAAATAATGAAGATCCATTATTTTTTGAGCTCAGAGATGGTGACAATTCCTTGGAGCAGGTCCTTTCCAAAATTGAAGTTGTGTACTCTCGGGTTCAAAAACTGAAAAGTCAACTTGACATCATCATGTCCAAAAATGCCTTGAAATGCTCTTCCTCAGAGAATTTGAATCTTCTTGCACCCTGTGATGCACAAACCAGTTCTGCCCCAAGTCCAACAGTCTCTGCAGGAAATGCAGAAACGATGTCAGTAGGAGCTATATGTAATCCAACTCATCATATTGCAGAATATGATCTTGGAGATCTTGTTTTGCCTGAAGGGGCTATTTCAAGTAATGCAGAGACCATAAACATTCACGATATAATAGAAAGCACAGTGGGACTGTCGTCAGCTGCTGATGTTACATTCCATCAGCCAGAAATTGGAGATCCTTGTGAGGACGTAAGCCTTTTCAGCAGAACTAGTTTGATCTATTTGTGTAGCTTGGCTCCTTTGGACTAGCTTAGATGTAGAAGCATAGTTCATTAGCTGTTAAATATAGTTTTAGAATCTATGCTTAATTAATTTCTGCTGTATCTGTAGATTTTGGATAACATTCTCATAGAAAATGATGGAGCTGAAGGACAGCATCACGATGCTTTTTTAATAACAAGCAATCAATCTCTAGATAAGCTTCATGATCCAGAGAAAGGAGATGAAGGAGAAAGCGTCAACCCTTCTCCAATTCCTGATCCTGAGGCAAAATCTGCATTGTCTCAGGATCAATCAATGCTGAAATCATGGGCCTCAGATATCAATTTTCCAAGGAGCAAAAGGAAGCGAGGGGAGCGCAAAGCTGGTCCCAGTAGTTGGAGTAAGAAAGGCTCAGGTGAGCCTGATAGCCAGTGAGTTATTGAGTTTTGAATCTCTTTTTACTGGTTCACTCCATTGATGATGATGAAAGCTTTTTAGTAAGCCAATAACCTCTGACGGTCATCTGACAAGTAGAATAAGTGCATTAAGTCAGGATTGAGTTGAGAATTTTTGATGTCATTGATGTTGCTTTTATTGTAGAGAATTTCATGTTGATGCTTGCAACCCAAGATACTCCTCTCAATCCTATTGAGTTATACCTATACGATTGATCTGTTGTATCTTACACTGTCTCTTTAGCTTACCCTCCTTTAAAACCTGGTTGAAAATGCTCAGAATCTGTCAATTATCACCTGAAAAGAAAAAAGAAAACCATGACCCATTTCAGGAATTAAAGCTGTTAATCCACTCTCCATTGTCCAAGAAAGAAAAAGAAGTTGCAGACTTCTGAAAGGAAGTTGTGTTCATAACAAGAAATGAAGGAGAAAAAAAAAAAGCTGAAATCGGAAACAGAGTTGGAAATTTGATTTGTAAGCAAAAAAGATTGAATTTGTGAATGGAAGCATTGAGTGTGATGGCACCAAATGGGTTGTCCTAATTGATGATTGTCAGAAGTTACACGCATTGATAGCATATTGCCATTTGCAATCCTTATTTTCACATGATGTGTAAGAAGTTAATAAAATTATTTACACTTTTTTCCTTCCTAAGTTAACATGAAATTATTTTTTTCTTGCTTTTATTAAATAATAAGATTTGAATCATATTTGTGTTATTCCTAATATTCTTATCTATTACTTTTTTTTTTAATTTATTACCTAATTGTAGAATATATTTAAATGTACTTTTTAAGCTATAACACATGAATATTATAAGATAACAAGAAGAAAAATATTTATTTGAGCTTGAAAATTATATTGGAGCATTTTTATTAATAATACTATTGATTAAAGGTATGTTTGAGATTGATGTGTAATTCTAATTCATAATTATTAAAAATAAAATTATTAACTATTAAATATAAATAAAATTATTTATGATTTCTTTTAAAATTATGATATTTTTAATGTATTTAAAAAATAAAGCTAAAGAATATTTAATAACATTAATATTTACACAAAGATTTAATTATTTATTTTCATTTTTATTTTTATTTATTTGTATAAGTGCCTTTTCCTTATGTGTTGGTGGGCAAGCTCTTAATTCCAGTCCAAAAATTGGACAGAATGATTTCCATTGTCTCCAATGTAGAAAAAGCTAATTAAAGAAAGATAACTCCAAAATCTGAAAGCACTTTTGACTCAGAAAAGCACTTTGTCTGTCTATGCATTGCATGCCATTACTAAAACTAAAACTAATAACCCATTTGTTAATTTTGACCATCTTATCAAAAAAATTTTGTAGACTACTCGTCTCTCTCAAAGTGGGTAGTATAGTTATTTAAAAAAAAAAATTGCTTCTACACACACAAAAATAAATAAATAATAATAATAATAATTGGCAAAATTATTTGAATCTAAAATTTTAATATTTATATTTAAAATTAAGTTAATAAATTTATTTTAATATGAAATAAAATAAATTGCCTCTTAATTTTATTTTTGCACAAGGAGATCAATCAAATGATGATGAGATTGCACAAAATATCTGAAGCTAGATTTCTCTTTTTCTTTTCCATTTTCTATAAAAGTAAAATCATAAAGAATATGTACATAAGTTATTATGTATACTGCTGGGGTAATCTTCAATCCACCGTATCACCAATCATCACATCTTCTTTTTTTTTCCTAATTTTTTTGCTGCAGCTTTTAGGGTTTTATGATTATAACCCACAGATGAAGAGTATGATGATACCATCCATTAGCAAATTATTTATAACCAGACTGGAGATCATAAATGCCCACAACACAACAACAAGAATAATTTTATTTTACTCTTCTTTTAAGAAAAATAAAGAATTGGGTTGCTTTCCTTTTTAGAGTCAACAATTTTCCATATTATATATAAAAATAATTAATTTAGTAAATTACATAATTCACCTTATAAAAAAACACCACTACCTACATTTTTTATTTTTTTTTTGGATAACTTGAAATATCCGAAATTCATCTTAATTGACAGGCTTCTTCGGATTAATCTTCAAAAGATACTAACTGACTATACTATCTTTTAGATATCTCATTTAAATCACAAGTGATTGGTTCGAATCAATATTATTTAAATAATAAAATAATATTATGTAATTATATCAATAATTTATTATAATATAAATATTGATTGCTTGTTAAATTATTACTTTATATATATATATAAGATTAGCATTTTTGTTGTATATATTTTTGAAAGGCTAATTTTGAACT
This sequence comes from Trichilia minutiflora, assembly GCA_035590515.1. Lineage (NCBI taxonomy): Eukaryota > Viridiplantae > Streptophyta > Magnoliopsida > Sapindales > Meliaceae > Trichilia > Trichilia minutiflora. The sequence continues at coordinate 1,036,775 of JAVXUL010000010.1, forward strand.
TGAATTATAATTTTATTAGTCTTAAAGTATGCTTTAAAAAAGTAAATGTAAAGAACTTTCATTCATAGCTTTATGGCAGCAGAAAACAATACATAATTGCAATAAAACAGTTTTAATTTTCATGCAACAACTTATATAATAATGATTTTGATTCGAAAGTTTAGTGTTTTGTTGTTGTGTTTAATTAATTACTATGATCCCTCACTTAATTATCATTAGTTTTTCTAACACAAAGGCAAGGTTTTGGCCAAGCAAAAGCATGTTTCCAATGAAATCAATGCTTTTGGTTTGCTCATAATCATGTTTAACACAACCTAAACATGATTACAATACCATATATAATAAATAATCCTTTTAAATTAAAGTGAAGGAAGAGTTAGAAGGGTAATATGGCAATTTCATAAAAAGTGAAAAATTTTATTTTGCTATGTGAAATTTCAAATTTTTTCTTTCTTTTCCTCCCTCTCTCTCTCTCTCTCAAAATCAATAAATAGGAATCATGCCTGCCAAAGTAAAAGATAGAAGTGATTGTAATAAAGAAATGAAGAAATAAAATAAAAAGAAAAGAAAAGCAGATGCTACTTGCAAAATGTTGAAGGCAGAGGGTTAGCTGTCTTCTTCTTCTTCTTCTTCTTCTTCTTCTTCTTCTTCTTCTCTACAAACCCAGATGAAAATTCCTTGCTCTTATCATAATTCAGTTTTCTTATTAATTTGTTCATGCAAGATCCAAAGAACTCACACTCAAGGTATGACATTTCAAATCCCACATATATCAAATCTATTGCTTTCTCTCTCTCTTTAATTTATTTTTCTTCCATTAATTTCTCTCTCAATATCAACTTTGCATGCATGCTTTCATGATACTTATGTCCTTTGCTATTGCTATAATACGAGTGTTTATGAATGGGAATTTCTTTTTTTCTTTTCTTTTTTTACAATTGTTTTGAAATATCTATTAATTATAAATTAGGGTGTACTAAGAAATTTATGTTAACTGAGGATTAATTGGGTTGGATTATGTGTTAATTTGATGAATATATATATATTTTAAAGAATTTGATGAAATTGTAATTTGATCGAATCAACTCTAATCTACATACATCTTTCCTTGTGTTCATCATATTCTATAAGCAAGATAATTAAAAAATATATACGAATTTTCTTGAGAAATGAGAATTATTGCTCTTTAAGGTTAGAATCTCTTGAGAAAAAAAATATCTATTCTAATAATTTAGATTAATAATTAAAATTTATATATTTTTAATTCACGCCAATTTCATCTTTTGTTGCATCTTTGAATACAAAATTTTCTTTCAACATTAGGAGTGTAGGTAAGATTCGTGTGTGGGCCAGGCCTATCAATTATGGGCCTCTAATAAAGTGGGCTAGTTGATCGTAGGCCAACCGAAGATCGGCTGCATGAAATGGGCTTATAGACATTGTCGAAAGGGCCAATTACTTGTTAATTTTTATAGTTCCTAGATGGGAGACAAAATGCCTTCTAGATTAATTATTTTTAAGAAGAGTTTTGTTAACTAGTGCCGTTATAGGACGCGTTGAGTTTTTTATATTTGATAAATTATACTTTTTAGCACATTAAAATTAATAATTAATTACTACGGTAAATATCAAAAATCATTCGTTAGCAAAATTTTATTAAAAAATATATTTAAAATTAATTTTTTTTAATCTCTTATTTGGGTTTTTAGTTATAGAGGGTATCTAAAATGTAGCTAGAAATTTATGTTAGGGTGGATTGAATTAAATTAAATTTATTAATTATTAATAAATGTTTTATTAATGATATTTAAAACTAAATACTATATTTTTTTATTGAAAATTGAAAAATAATTCAAAATTCTTAGATCTTAAGGTGATAAAATGGTGCATTTTATAACTAATTAATTTTTTTAATGGTTGATTATTAAGCAATATATTCAAAATTATCAATTAATTGGTCAATATATTAAAAAAATATTGACCTAATTGAAAATTTTTACAAATAATATGTCGTTTATTGAAGATTACAAAAAAAAATTTTCTGATATAGATTTGAATGATGAAAAGAAACAACGTAAAGCTTAATTATTGCTAACAAATATTGAAATATTTAGAAAATTGACCGAAGACTCAGTCAATATTTGTCAGTAAAATTACAGATTTATTAGTTCTTGACCTAGTCCAAAAGTGTTGTTAATAAAAATAATTAAGTTAATTAATTACCATATTTATTCATAAATTTAATTAAATTAAAATTGTTACATAATTTAACTTGGGTAAATATACGTTGTCAAAAACATACTATGATCAATTTTTAACCTATCTAAAATAAGCTAGCCGTAGTATTGTTAATAATTTTAGACAAATTTAGAATTTGAATTAATATAAGAAACTCAAAATGGTTTTGTTTGTTTAATTGCATAGAGAGAGGGGACAAAAAAATTAAGAAAAATGTCTCTCCAAAATTCTCAACAACGTTCCTTCTCTGGGATGATTTTTGCCCTAATTTCTGTCATCAATGTAAGGAAGCAGATTTCAAGTATTTCTCATCAAGAGATGTTTCATGAGATCCAAATTTTTGGGAATTACAGAAAACGTTGGTATCAAAGAGCAATGGAAATGGCAGCAACTCAATGGAAAACAATTTCCAGGCCATCAGAACAAATTCCTGCAACAACAGCACACAACAATAAACTTTGGAAGAACGTCAGTAAGTCTGCAAAGAATATTCCTACAACAAATGCAACGTTTTGGAAAACCATTTCCAAGTCCAATGGTGATGATCATCA
>JAVXUL010000010.1:1039663-1056799 GCA_035590515.1 Trichilia minutiflora
GCCTTTTGGGATGGGTGATGGTTTAACTCCAAGAACTACGCAGTTAAGTGTGCTTGGACGAGAGCAGTACCAAGATATGTGACCTCTTGAAAAGTTCTCAGGATAGCCCATTACTAAGAACAAAACTGTGAGGCCCCAAGAGTTGGGCCAAAGCGAATAATATTATTCACAGTCTTGGATCAGGTGTTACATTTATAATGTCTCAGGGATTAACTAATTTCTTCGTAAATTTATAAGAGATCTTAATTCAATAATAAGACCTAGGGATTAATTCATCATTAATTATGAATATTTATCTATATACGTGGTTAAAAGTTATCCCCACAACAATAACATCGCAAGATTTATATAACAAACTTTTAAAAAGAGTTATTGAAAGTGAAGTACATATCAATGGTTAAAGAATACAAATAATTAAAAAGTGACAGGTCTCAGAATAATAGATAACAAATTTCATTCCATCATAAGTAAGAATATTCTCTCACTTTTTTTTAATAGGTCACTAAATTTTCTTTCGTGCTCTTTAAATTTCATTATTAAGTAAAACCTTCACTAAATTTTGTCTTTCGTGCTCTTTAAATTTCATTATTAAATAAAACCTTCACTAAATTAAGTATCGGAAGATTTTTGCTGGAAAACTAATTTTATCCCTAAATATTTACTGCGTAACAACACCTGGTTCAAAACTGTCAACAATATTATCCGCTTTAGTCCAATCTTTGGGACCTTACGATTTTATTCTTAATAATAGGTTATCCCGAGAACTTCCTAAGAAGTCACCCATCTTGATACTACTCTTACCCAAGCACTCTTAACTGCGTAGTTCTTGAAAATAAACCATCACCCATCTCAAAAGATCTTGTTAACAACTTGATTCTAACTCCATATATATAACCCAGTAACTTCCTCTCCCATTCTGATGTGAGACTCTTTTTACCCCCATAACTATTCTGAAGCTTGTTAGGAGTCACTCCTTACTCAGACCTTTGCCTCGATACCACTCTCCACCCTTAAAGACCGGGATGTTATATACTGTATTTTGCAAGTAAGAATAATTATAAGTGAAGTAGACGAAAATCTTGGTGTACAAGATTTAAAAGGGAGTCAATTTCATATATCATAAATATCAAAATAAATAAGATATTTAAACAATGACATAACATTCCCACATTATTTAAAATATGACAATAAAATATTTTTAAAATATAAAAATTATTTAAAATAATAAATAGTTATCACTTCTAATGAATAAAATTTAAGACAATACTTAATTTTTATACAAATTAACTTGACAATATTTTATCATTATCATATATCTTACATCTTCATAAAAATTAAAAAAAAAATCGAAATAATAAAATTAAAATAGATTAAAATATATAATAACATAATTTAATATTGTCACCTCCCTTTTGATATTATTTGTGTTTCTTGAATTATATACCATAATTATATTATCCAAAATTGACAATTATCTCGTGAAGAACAATATTGACTCTAGGAATTTTATGTTAGGAGTATTTGATATTTCTAAAAATATAAGGGTAAATGAGACTTTTTTCCTTATCTCTTTACATAATTTTAATTAAATAATAAAATCAAAAGTAAAATTCTTAATACACCAATAACTTTTAGCCAAGTGTCAAAAAAATAAAAAATATATAAATTTGATATCTGTTATTTCTCCCTTGCAACAAAATGAAGGTAAAGCCAAGCCAACTTTTAGGTTTGTTATATATATAACGTTCGCTCTTAACAACTGTTACTCCTTCTAAGTTCCTTCTCAGCCGCCTGCCTCTTCGTTTCTCGACACTCTAGTTCTCCTGTTACTGCACTTCTCGTTCCAACATTCTCTTCTTCATCTCTTACTTCACTTACACCATTTCTGCAGCTAGTTTTGCTGGGATTTTCAACTTAAATTTTGTTCTTTGCTTCAGCTGCTGGTTTGTTTATTTGTGTTATTACTGTCTTTGTTTGTTCCTCATTTTCACGTATGTAAATGCTTGACATGCTTCTTAAGTGTCTAACTGTAGCTTCATTATTTGTTTACAGGTTTGTATTTGCGTTTTACTTTTGTTTATGTATGAATATGATGCTGTGTTTGTGTGTATATATTAAATGCATGCGTATGCTTGTGTATATTTCATGGTTTTAATGGTATGCATGGTGGCATATGGATTTTTAGATGAATTTGGTTTTTTCGTTTACTGGTGTCTGATGTGTTATGGAGTGATATTTGTTTACTGGTGGATTGTTTACTGTCATTGTGGTCTCATCTCTGGTTGTGTTGTAAGAAAGCATTTTTGAAATATTTGGTTAGTTTACTAGAATGAAGAATTGGGTTTGGCTGAATGGAAATTCTGGTACAATCTAGCAAATTTGTCCGCATTATACGATTGAGAATCATAGGCCGGTTTTGATTTTCGATGAATTGTTACTCTACAATATGGGAAATGCATTTTCCATTTCAGAACTCAAAACTCAATATCTGTTTTTATTTATATTCAAAGTGGGAATTGGAACCAATTATCCAAAAAAATGATTGAAAAAAGTATATGTAAGTGCTGTACATCGAAGGCTGGAGTGAAATTTTGCGGTTAATTAGCTTGAAGTTGCTTTCATCTTAACATATGTTGCGTTCCATCTTTATTAATTATAAGATTCCTGCAAGTGAGGAAGTAGAGGTTTGGGGTTCTTCCTTTTTTATGTTGGCGAAAGCGATTAGCTTGTAATTTTGAATTTACTGTCTCATTGATTTTCTTTTGTTGCCTTTTCTTATATTAAGAATCGAGGACCAATTGCAGATAATTGAATTCATATATCTTCTTTTTTTTTGTGGCGAATTATAAAACGTATGATAACATTTGCATTGCACATACAGTGCCCTCGTGCTTATGCCTCTGCAGCAGGGGACAGGATTCCTTACGTGTCATTTCTTGTCTGTATTTAGTACTTATTTAGATTTAACATTATCTGAAATAGTTAAATTTCCACGCCAATTTTATAAGGTTCTGTTTCTTTTCAGGCCAACTATTAAGGAGCTTGTTTTTTGAATTTTAGTAAAACAGAGAACAAATTGAGCTTGGGTAAGATTGTTGCATGTTTTCTGCTCAATCATAAATGGATATCAATCCAGACAGTGAACAACATAATACTACACAAGTTGAACCTGATAAAGAAAGCAAGATTGTCTTGGCAAACTCAGATGAAACGGGATTGAAATGCATGAATGACCATAAGGATATTACAATCGTGAAGGAAGCTGTTTCAAATGGACATACCACAGCAAAACAAGAACCTGAAGATGTGGAGGTTGATATAATTAAAATTACAAATAGTGGTGAAACCAGATTGACAGAAGCTGAGGACCCTGATGCAACCGAATATTCAAGCTCATTTGGCAACACTGAATCCGATACCGAGAGATGCTCTGGATTGAGTGAAGCTGAAGTGGAATCACAATGTTTTGATGATTCCACTTATGATACATTAGGTGGCTTGTTTCAAACAAGGTGTGTTGTTCTATGTTCATGATTATTTGTTTCAATCGTCTGATCATCGCATTTCATTGTCTACAATCGTTCATAAGAACAGCAGTTTTATCTGGTAATGTATATATTTTAACCAATCTTAGTAGTTATGGAAGAGATTATTACTTGATTAAGGAGAATTAACGTAATGGTAGTAGTTTACTTTCTTTTCTAACCTTTATTACTACCAATAGGTCGTGAAGTCACATATTCTCATTTCTAGTAAATGATAAAAAGCGACCTAGTTATGATAACCAGCTTCCTTAACTGTTGAGATTTTTTTTATTCATTTTCTGATTTTGAACTCTATTTATTCACCAACCCAGAGTACCTTATCGAACAAAACCGGCAAAAATTGATGATAATAAATATGTTCCAAAATTTTCAAATGAACCACAAGAAGATAGAATCAATCCTGCATTTTGGTATCTTTATGAAACAGTTTGTCTAAAACTTATTATAGTCTGCAGTACCATCTTAAGCCAACCCAATATTTATCCTCACGTTTAGCTTCAGTGATTTATAATTTGTGGAACAATATTCTCATGCTTACTAACCTTGTACACCTGGTGGAAACCTGTAAATTGTCTCTAATCATTGTCTAAATGGTCAAACTATCCGATTCTGTCCTGTCAAAAGGCTTTGTTCACTATTAGGGGAGAAATCATTTTTTGCTATGGATTCCTTCTAACACATTTCCTTTATGAGCGAGCTATGTTTTCAGTATTCTGTTGTAGAATTGGGAGCGTGTCATTATCATTGTGTTTTGTTTTGTTATAGATGATTGAAAACAATATGTTTTCAAACATTTTTATTTGTTGTTTTCAACCAAAGATCTAGGTTATTTATATATTGAAACTGCCTGTGCTCCTTTTAGGAAGAAGAAATTGACAGATCACTGGAGGAGTTTTATACGCCCTCTTACGTGGCGTTGCAAATGGGCAGAGTTGAGAATTAAGGAGATTGAGTCTCAAGCAGTTAAATATGCTAGAGAACTCGCTTTGTATGACCAGAATAAACTCTCGAGAACAAATCAATGTACGATAGAAGGCATTGGATCAAAGTCTTTGCCATTTTCTAGTCAGTGGCATAGAAAAAAGGCCATGAAGAGAAGGAAACGGAAAAAAGTTGAAGACATGACAGATATAGCATCATATATGTTGCATCATAACCTTTTTTCCTATATTGGTATAAGCTTGTTCTTTGTAATTGTACATTGTGGTGAAAATGCTTTGCTTGCTGTCCTCCCTCTTCTTCATTCTTTCTCTCTCCTTCCTTCCAAAGACAATGCTCATGTGTCATTTTGCAGAAAGCAAGCATTCCAATCCGGATGGCAATTCTACAGCTGATGATTTTGGTAACACAGGTAAAGTTTATGTTGCACGTTGATTCTATTTCAGCATCATTAAAATGTCAAGGTTTCTGATTTTCTTTCCTTACCAAAAATTGATTTTGTGATGGTTATTATCTCGTTCGCCATGTACATTTCAACAATAGTTTGATAATTCCGTCTTTTGGTATTGTGTTGGAGCAGTAATTATAGACCAACAAGTTGATTGCAATGACAAATTCGGAAGTAATGATGATCCATTGTTTTTTGAGTTCAGAGATGGTGATAATTCCTTGGAGGAAGCTCTTTCTAAAATTGAAATTGTGTACTCTCGGGTTCAAAAACTAAAAAGTCAACTTGACATCGTCATGTCCAAAAATGCCTTGAAATTCTCTTCTTCAGAGAACTTGAGCATTCTTGCACCCTGCGATGGACAAACCAGTTTTGCTCCAAGTCCAACATTCTCTGCCAGCGATGCAGAAACAATGTCAATGGGAGCTATATATAATCCAACTCAGCATATTGCAGTATATGATCTCAGGGATCTTGTTTTGCCTGAAGTGGCTATATCAAGTTATGCAGAGAACAGACATGTTCCCGATATAATAGAAAGCACGGTGGGACTGTTGTCAGCTGCTGATGTTACATTCCATCAGCCAGAAATTGGAGATTCTTGTGAGGATGTAAGCCTTTTTAACACAACTAGTTTGATTTATTTATGTAGTTTGGCTCCTTCTGACTAGCGATAATGTAAAAGCATTGTTCATTAGCAGTTAAATATAGGTTTAAAATCTATGCTTAATAATTTCTACTGCACCTGCAGATTTTGGATAACATTCTCATACAAAATGATGGAGCTGACGGAGAGCAGCACGACGCTTTCATAATAACGAGCCATCAATCTCTAGACAAGCTTCATGATCCAGAGAAAGTAGACGAAGGAGACAGTGCCAACCCTTCTGCAATCCCCACCTCAGAACATGATCCTGTGGCAAAATCTGCATTGGCTCAGGACCAATCAACACTGAAATCATGTTTAGCCTCGGATATCAATTTTCCAAGGAACAAAAGGAAGCGAGGGGAACGTAAAGCTGGTCCCGGTAGTTGGAGTAAGAAAGGCTCAGGTGACCCTGATAGCCAGTGAGTTATTGAATATGAATTTCTTTCTACCGGTTCACTCCATTGATGATGATGAAAGTTTCTTAGTAAGTCAATAACCTCTGACGGTCATCTAACAAGTAGAATAAGTATATTAAGTCAGGATTGAGTTAGCATTTTTCATGTCATTGATGTTGCTTTTATTGTAGGGAAGTTCATGTTGAAGCTTGCAATCCAAGATACCTATACGATTGATGTGTTGTATCTTATACCGTCTTTTAACTTACTCTCCTTTAAAACCCTGTTGAAATGCTCAGAATATTTCCATTATCACCTGAAAAAAAAAAGGCCCATTTCAGGAATTAAAGCTGTTAACCCACTATCCATTGTCTAAGAAAGAAAAAGAAGTTGCAGACTTCTGAAAGGAAGTTGTGTTCATAGCAAGATATGAGACTGCCAAAAGAAAAAGAAAAAAAAAATGGCAAAAGCTGAAATTGGAAACAGAGTGAGAAATTTGATTTGTAAGAAAAAAAAGATTGAATTTGTGAATGGATGGAAGCATTGAGTTTAATGGGACCAAATGGGTTGCCCTAATTGATGATTGTCAGAAGTTGCACGTGTTGATAGCACACTGCCATTTGCAATTCATAATTTCACATGATGTGTAAGGAATCGATAAAATTATTTACTTTTTTTCCTTCCTAAATTAATATGAGTTTTTTTTTTTTCAATTTATTAAATAATTTTGTGGGGAAGCTCTTAATTCGAGTCCAAAGATGGACAGAATGATTTTGGTCTACAATCAACACAATGTACAAAAAGCTACTTAAAGAAAGATGACTCCAAAATCTGAAAGCACTTTTGACTCTAAAAAGCACTTTCTCTATCTATTCATTGCATGCCATTACTAAGAACCATTAACCCATTTGTTAATTTTGACAAGCTTATGAAATTTTTTACAGATTCTTCTCTCTCAAATTGGTTAATTATTTTGAAAAAAAAAATTTGCTTCTACACAAGAATTGTTGGTAGAATTATTTGAATCTAAATATTTAATATCTAGATTTAAAATTGAGTTAATAAATTTCTTCAAAATGTGAAATAAAAATAGAATTCAACCAATAATATTTTAAATGATAAAAAAAAAAATCTAAAACCCTAAATCATTAAATTTAAAATTTTTCTATGTACAAGATGAACAAATAAAGGTAAAAACAAGTCTTTTTTTTTTTTAATTGAGTAAGATTAAAATATGCTTTTAAACAAATTTTAGCAGTAAAAATACTCCTTCCTCATTTAAAATGAAGTCTAACAAAAGCACTTCTTAAATCTAAAATCAAATTTTGTCCAATGAGATCATCAAATGATGATGAGATTGCATAAAATATATGAAGTTAGATTTTTCTTTTACTTTTTTACTTTTTTCGGTAAAAGTAAGAGAGAACAACAAATACTCTTACTTTATATTTTATAATAAAAATTTCTCTAAGATTGGAATATTATGATAAATACCTTCTTTCAAGTTAACTTTATTAATATTGTGTTCTTTTTTATAGTGTGATAATGATTATATCCTTAATCTTTATAAAAATTAAAAATTATATAAATTACAATTACAATTATATAAATATATAAAATTTAATTACTAAATTTATATTTTGAAAAAAATAAAAAATTTATAAATTATATTTTATTTTTTTTAAAAAAATTAAATTTATAAAATTAGGGATATAGTAATTATTATACTATAAAAAATAAAAAAATTAAATAAGTTGACTTGATAGAAATTTATCATAACACTCAAAATTTAAAAGAAATTTTATTATAAAAAATAAAATAACAATAATTATCATTTTAAAAAAATTTACAGAATATTTATCATTCTCTGTAAAAATAAAATTATAAAAAGACATGTTTATAAGTTATAAGTTATGTATATTATTAGGTATCCATCTATGAATAGTCTAGTTGATATGAACGAATTTAAAATTAAGTGATTAGACGCACGGTCTTGAATTCGATTTCTTAGATATATTCATAATTTAAGTGGGGGATCGTAGCGTTGGGATACTACGCTAACTTCCTCCAAAAATTAGTTAGAATGCACATAAACTAACCCTAACACCTCGATTAAAAAAGAAAAAAAAAAGTATACTGTTAAGTGTAATCTTCAATCCACGGTATCACCAACCAATCATCACATCTTCTTCTTTCTCTTTTGTTTTTTTTTTCTTTGTTTTTTTTTTTCTGCAGCTTTTAGGGTTTTATGGATATAAAAAGTATCACGATGCCATCCATTGGCAAATTATTTATAACCAGACTGGAGATCAGATCATACATGCCCACAACATGAATAATTTTACTAGGCTTTTAAGAACAATAAAGAATTAATTAATGGGATGCTTTCCTTTATATATATATATATATATATATAATATAAAAAATTACATCATCCATTTTATAAAAAAATACAACTACACATACAATATTATCTAAGTAACATAACAACTTCATGTAATTATATGAATTATTTATTATATAACATGAATAATATTCTCCATTTATGTAAAAAAGATTAATTTATTGAATAAATATTTCATAATTTGGGCTATAATATTATTAGTATCAGATTCTAAAATATATTTTAGATATTTAATTTAATAAATATAAAGGAATTTCTTTCATAATTTTATGATGCAGTAGAAACGAGTTTAGAATAAGGATTAATCAAATAATCGAATCTAAACTTGGAATCTATCAAGCAAAGTTAAGAAAAATTTAGAATTTAAAAAAAAAATTCTAAAACAATAATTCTAAATATTTAAAATTAAGTAAATTTATCTTTAATTTTATACTATCAAATTATAGTTAAAATTAAATATAATTTAAAATTAAAATAAAATATAAAAAAATATAAATATAAATTTATCTAAGATATTTCGTATCAAATAATTAAAATCCAAATGCATCATGTTATTTTAAACTGCCATCCCAAACAGCAAAATGATTCAAATTTCTTCACAGAAATAACAACAAAAAACAAAATATTATATCATTTTAGTAGAATGAAAGAAGTTTTGACTTTTGAAGATAGTAATTAATTCGGAAAAATGGCAACAGAAAACAATACATTATCATTATTCTTTCTAACACAAGAAAGGCAGGCTTGGCCAAGCAAAAGCATGTCTTAAATTAAATCAATACTTTTGGTTTGCTCATAATCATGTTTAACAGAACCTAAACATGATTACAATCCTTTTAAATTAAAGAGAAGGGAGAGTTAGAAGGGTCATATGGGTAATTTTATAAAAAGTGAAAATTTTTACTTGGCTCCTTGAAATTTCAAATTCTTTCTTCTTTCTTTTCTTCTCTCTTTCTCTCACAAAATCAATAGGAATCATGCCTGCCAAAGCAAAAGATACAAGTGATTGTAATAAAGAAATGGAGAAAATAAAATTAAAAAAATAAAGAAAAGAAAAGCAGATACTACTTGCAAAATATTGAAGGCAAAAGGCTAGTTAGATACCTTTCCATCTCTTCTTCTTCATCTTTATCATCATCATCATCATCATCTTCTTCTTCATCTTCATCTTCTTCTCTACAAACCCAGATGAAAATTCCTTGCTCTTATCATAATTCAGTTTGCTTATTAATTTGTTCATGCAAGATCCCAAGAACTCACACTCAAGGTATGTCATTTCAACCCCCATATATCAAATCTATAGCTCCCTCTTCTTCTTCTTCTTCTTTATAATAATTTTTCCTCCCTTTAATTCTCTCTCAAATTTAACTTTGCATGCATGCTTTCAAAATATTTTACTTTACTTTAATTGCTTTTATATAGTTATGAGCAGATTATAATGGTGAAATAACAACAATGCTCCTTCCATACATATATACTTATGTCCTCTGCTTTTGTTATAATATGATTGTTTATGAATGTGAGTTTCTTTTCTTTTTAGTATATTTGTTTTGAAATATTTATTAATTATAATTAGAGGAAATTTATGTTAAGTGAAGACTAGTTGGATTGGATTATGTATAAATTTTATGAATATTTGTATGTATGTATATATATACATATTAGAATTTGATTGAATCAACTCTTGATTACATCTTTCCTTGTATTCATCATATTTTATAAGCAAGATAATTTTTAAAAAAAATTATAAGAATTTTTTTGAGAAATTAGAATTATTACTCTTTAATTGTAGAAAGAAAATATTTTTTTCTCTTCAGAAAGAAATATATTTATTTTAATTATTTTCATTAATAATGAAAATTTATCAATTTTTAATCCACCTCCAATTTAATCTTTTGTTGCATGTTTGAATACAAAATTTTCTTTCAACATAAGGAGTGTAGGTAATTTTCATGTGTCGGCCTGGCCAATCAAATGATGAGCCTCCAATAAAGTGGGCTAGTTGACTGTGGGCCAGCACATATTGGCTGCATGAAATGGGCCTAAGACATTGTCAAAAAGGCCCATAGTAGTTAATTCTGATGGATTATGATGGTGACTAAATGGGAAACAAAATGCCCTTTAGATTAATTATTTTTAAGAAATATATATTTGAATTTTTTTCCCCTCTTATTTGGGTTTTAGTTTTAGTGGGTATCAAAAAATTTTCAAAGAAAATGTAACTAGGCATTCATATTAGGGTGGATTGAATTCAATTAAATTTATTAATAATTAATAAATGTGTTATTAATTATATTTAAAAACTAAATAAAAACTAAATACTTTTTTATATGTTGAATATTCAGCAATATATAGAAAATTAGTCCATTAATCGGTCAATATATTAAAAAAATATATAGAACTAACTGGAGAGTTTTGCAAATAATAATTCTTTTATTGAATATTTCAATTTCTGATTTAGGTTTGAATGATGAAAAGAAACAACATAAAACTTAATTATTGTTAATAATATTGAAATATTTAGAAAATTGACCGAATTATCGTTGCTATAGACTCAGTTAATAATTGACAGTTAAATTACAGACTTATTAGTTCTTGACCTAGTCCAAAAATGTTGTTAATAACAATAATTAAGTTAATTAATTACCCATGTTTATTCATAAATTTAATTAAATTAAAATTGTTACATAATTTAACTGGTAAATATTCGTTGTAAAAAACATACTATGATCAATTTTTAACCTATCTAAAATTGGAAGCTAGCTGTAGTACTGTTAATCATTTTAGATATATTTAGTATTTGAATTAACATAAGAAACTCAGAAATATTTTTTGTTTAATTTCATAGAGGGGAAGAGAAAGTAAAAGAAAATAATTTTAAAAAATTTAAGAAAAAATGTCACTCCAAAATTGTCAACAACGTTCCTTCTCTGGGATGATTTTTGGCCTAATTTCTGTCATCAATCTAAGGAAGCAGATCCCCAGTATTACTACTCATCAAGAAATGTTTCATGAGATGCAAATTTTTGGGAATTACAGGAAACGTTGGTATCAAAGAGCAATGGAAATGGCAGCAACTCAATGGAAAACAATCTCCAGGCCATCAGATCAAATTCCTGCAACAACAGCAAACAACAACAAGCTTTGGAAGGACGTCAGCAAGTCTGCAAAGAATATTCCTACAACAAATGCAACGTTTTGGAAAACCATTTCCAAGTCCAATGGTGATGATCATCATCATGTTCCAATAGCAAGCAATCCCAATAGAGTTGGGAAGCTGAGAAAATGTAGTTCATTGAGTGTTGCAAGTTCATTCACTAGGGTATGTTTATGTGCACCAATTTCATCCTACAATGAAGTTTTCAGAGTTGATCATTATGTTCCTCCGAGAAGAAGCAACAGTTATCCGAGATCGAAGCCATTTCCGGGGTCTCACCAAGAGAGGATAAACCCTAATATTGGTATTCCAGCAAGGTTGAGCTCAGAAGGGAGGAGAGTTTTCAGAGGGAAGTCGTTGACAGATGATGTTCTGATGAGGAGATTTGTGGTGGAAGAAGAAGCAATGATGCAAGTGAGAAGAAAGAATGAAATGGAAGTGATAAGAAAAAGAAGTATAATGAGAAGGAAGAAGCTTGGTCCTAGTCCTCTCAGTAGAATGGTTTTGGCTGAAGAACAGGAAGAGATGATGCAGCAATATTGTTGATTGGGGAAAAAGGTTTTCCCCTTTTTTCTCTTTTAAGAATTCTTTTCTTTTTCTTCCTTTTTTAAGTATTATTATGTGATTTAATTGGGGTTAATGGATTGTACTTTCTTTGGCAGTGTTCTCTCATTTTCTATGAAAACAAACATGCATATATGATATACATAAATCCGTAGCTTGGATCAGTTTATGAAGGTGCATAAATGGAATATGGTGAATTGATAATTGGTAACATTTATTTTTCATTCTTAAGGTTGAGAGCTCAACGACATATGACCAAGAACCATTCCTTTACATTAAGCCATTAATTTTTCAAATAGACAAAACACCAAAAACTTTTCCTTTGGGGGTTATTTTGAATTTCTTACGAGGTCCCAAATTAGAATAGAGTTTTGGTTAACAACCAATTACTTGACCTAACCCTAAGGGTGCGCTTAGTTGGGGATATTGTCAATTCCAGCATGACATTTTAACAGTTGCTTAAATAACCTTACTGAAAATTGATATTGGTTAATAATCAACGGTGATAGTCAACAGGTATAAAGAGGCTAATCTCATTCCTATTTTTTCCTTAGGTATTTGTGTATTTCTAAGACCATATTAAATTTTGGATAGTATTTGACACAACGACTTAATGAACACACAATGATAATTATAAAAATAACAAGTGTACGGTATTTAGTTTTACAATATATGAAGAATAGGATGTCGCTCTTACGAGGATTGTAAATGTTTTTAAACTGAGTACAACAATTAAAATAATTTAATTCTATTTGTTTAAATTTAAATAATAACTAATTATAATCAATTAAAACTAAGGAAATTAAACTATTATCTAAAGTGATAAGAGAATTTTATTAAAAGAATGCTTAAGGGATTTAACTATACCAAAGTTTTCTGTGTCAATACTAATTTACTATTATTTTCATATATTTACCTATTAATTAAGGTTATTGTTGATTTTATTTCATCTTCCGAATCTCAATAAAACCCTATACACCACCATCCAAGATGATATTCCTATTCAACTTGAGTTAATCGTGTAGTCATTAAGTGCAAACCTTAAATGTGTTACCCAATAAATAACTGTTTTTCAATAAATTATTATATAGGTTAGGTTTTTTTAATCATATACATAAAACTCACTTTTCCAAGCCCAGTTCCATGTAACATTATATAATTAGTTTAATGATTAGTTAAACTAAGCACTTAGTACAAGGAGCACAAATAAGCAAACACATTTCTATGATAATAAATAAGTATAAAATAAGAACACTAAGGTTTCAGTAAGCCCTTAAGCACAAGGAAATTCAGCCAACTATAGTAAATAACTCAAATACAATCAATATCTAGAACATATTCAAAATGTAGCAAAAAGTTCAAACACTCAAAAACAAAAGGGAAGAAAAGCTCTTTAAGTTGAAGAAACGTTGTCTTGTGATCTTTTCCCTTGATCTTTTATGATTTGAGCTTTGAATCAAATGTTTGGAATCTTCTGTGTCTGTTAGGTTCTCCCTCTTTTTAAGAATCCCAAGAAAAACTCTTTTATAATAAGAAATTCGGACACTAAAGAAAACATTTTCGACTAAATGACGCTCATCAAGCAAAACTTATTCTCGCTGCAGCGAGAGTTTCTGCCAATCTCGGTACAACATAAGAAAAACTGTTACTGTAGTGAGGATATCTGAAAACTCATTACAGTGAACAAAACTAATTGACTATAGCGGGGGGTGGACCTTTGCCAATCTCACTGTAGCAAAAGAAATTATGAAACACACCATCAAACACAAAATTAAAAATATAACATTTATTTTATGAAGTTGAATAAATGGAAAATGGTGGATTGATAATTGGTAACATTTATTTTTCATTCTTTAAGGTTGAGAGCTCAATCTCGTATGACCAAACCATTCCTTTACATAAAGCCATTAATTTTGCAAATAGACCTAACACCAAAAACTCTTCTTTTGGGGGCTTATTTTTGAACTTCTTGCAAAGTCCCAAATCAGAATAGAGTTATGGTTAACAACCAATTGCCTAACCTAACCCTAAATTTGGTTTGGGGGTATTGTTAATTTCGGATGACATCATCAATTTCGGCATCACATTCCAATGTTTGATGAAATAATATTACTAAAAATTGATAATAGTTAATGACCAGTAGTGATAATCAAAGGGTATAAAGAGGGTCATCTCATTTCTATCTTTTTCTTAGATAGTTGTGTATTTCTGGGATCATATTAAATTCTAGATAATATAGTATTTACTTAAATAAAAATTCTGATCTTATTATCCTTGATTTTGATAAATTTTAAAGTTTGTCAAATATACTAATTTTATATATGTTTTTTTATTAATTTTATTTTTGAATTTTGATAATAAATTTACAAATTTACTTTTAATGTTATGATTAATATTATATTTGATAGAAAATTCAAATTATATTTTAGATAATATAAAATTAATAAATTATTATTATTATTTTATATATTAATTAATATATAAAATGATTAAGACATAAAAATTTCTTAAATTAAAATTTGAACTTAAATTTAGATAAAAAATTTTATTTATTAGATTACATAAATTTAAAGTTGAAGATATAAAACTAAAAATTAAAGTCTAATACTGTTAATACAGTAAATCTATTTATTTTTTGACCTATAATAAATATTTTAATTAATGTATAACATAATAGAATAGTAATATATTAATGCTATTTATTTTAGTATGGTATTTATTAACTAGCTATTTTCATATTTTAGAACAATATTTATTAACATCTAAATTGTTATATTGTATAATATAATATATGAGTAATACAACGTTTCCATTAATCTAACATTCTCATACTCTGATAATTAATATAATGTGTTATATTTATATAAGAGCAATTTTGTCAAAAATTAATATATATATATATATATATATATATATATATGTAATATTGTATTACTATCAATTAAATACAGTTATATTATATGAAGAGATACCAACCAAACCCATTAATACAATGTTTCCATTAATGTAAAACATTCTCATACTTTTGAAGGGAATCCTATCACCAAAGTTAATATAAGAGTCCCTCCAACCAAGCCCACCCTAAAATAATGTAAATAATCATTACTAGGGTTTGCTTATACTCAACTCTAAAACAAAAATTTGTTAAAAACTTCAGAGATCAAGCTTAGTAATTGTTTAATCTACATCATAAATTTACAATTTAGGTAATTTTGTGACCATTTACTTCATGACTTACAATACAAATTTAGTTTCCTATATTTTTTTTTTCTCTTTTAGCTTTCATAATGACCACTTTTCACAACTTTATTACCATATCATTTCTCCAATTTTTGCCATTTGGAATATTTGGTAGTTGTGTTTCCTTTTGTTTGTAGAAAGTATGCTCAAAATGATAAGACAATTTTTAAAATTTTTTAAAATATTTTTATTGAATAAATTGAAGATAAAAAATGCACAAATTTACATATTCATCTATTGATAATTACATTAATACTATATGCTTTTTTAACCTTTGGAAATTTTGATTTATTTGTTCCTATGTATGAATTTATTTTTTTACCTTTTATTTAAATGTAATATTAATAATTTATCAATGATTTGTAATCCATTTGAACTTGAATTTGCTTAGCATTTTCATGATTAACAATTCTGGAGTAGTCATTATGGTGACTTTTGATAATAATCTTCCAAATCAAAATCATTTAATAATTAAGCCCAACCGACTTTTCTTCCTAATTTATATATATATAAAATAATTAAAAGTTATCCTTTATGATATATAAGAGGGACTCATTTCTTTTGCTTTGGGGGTTAGGGTCACATTCCTTTTCTCTTGTCTCTTGTGCTTTTTCTTTTAATAGATCTCTTCGTTTTGTCAAGATCTCAAATAAAAAAATATAGACAATTTAATTTGTTTAAATTTATTAGCTAACTAAACTAATATAATATTATCTAAAATATTATAAAATTATGAACATTTACTTATAACATGGGATTAAGCATTTAACTCAAGAGATTTGAATTTTCATGTGGTTATTCCATAGACTCTTGCCCTAATTCTAATATTAGTATATTGTAAATTTATTTTTATTATATATGCACCCATTACTAACAAAATGTTACTTCGTACAATAGGTTATCTCATTTGATTTCATTTATTGTGTTAAGTGTTTTCGTATTAATTTTAATATGAATTTTTTTTTTAAATCAAAATACCAAAAAGATAATTGTTGACGGAAAAAAATATCTCACACTGACATATTGGCCATTTTTCAAGTAATAAAAACTATCAAACAAAGTCCATAACCTTAAGAACACGGTTTCGCACAATTTTAAGTTTAAATCAAGCAAAATCACAATCATTAAATATCACACTATAATTTATGAGATTCATCTATAATAACCGTCACAAGTTTTTAATATATATTTTAGAGTCTTAAATATAAACTAAGGACTGATAAAACTTTGAGATACCTGATAAAATAATTAAAATACATTCTCAAATATCTCAAAATCAATACTTCTAAATTTAATTACTTCTATTTCAAATCAATATCTAATTTATAGTAAAATCATCTTGCAAAAACTCAATCCACCATTCAATTATTTACAAAAACAAGACGATTTAAATATCTCATCTCATACTAGAAAAATAATACATATATCTCCAATTCTTTCCAAATTCTTTTACAACATTTCAAATTAAATTCAATCACACTCATAACGAGGTTTACAAAATCTCCAATAAACTTAAATTATGAATATATTAGTCGAGGGTAAAAAATATATCTGAATGCTCTAAAATTCTTATGCAATCACCACCACACGATTAACTTAACTGTCACACCCTAATCTGTAGGGTCCATCTGTGACAGACGTCACAGACCTTCAGGGTACACTCAATTACACCGAATATCCCCTGTAGGCCTGTAAGACATTCACAAAATCTAATTTTTAAAACACTTCTAATACCCAACCAATCTAACACCCAAACTCCAAATATATCTATCAAGGCCACAAACACTTCGAAAAT
>JAVXUL010000010.1:1056899-1068382 GCA_035590515.1 Trichilia minutiflora
TTATCCGAGATCAGGTTCTGTCCAAGACAGGATAAACCCTAATATTGGTATTCCGGCAAGGTTGAGCTCAGAAGGGAGGAGGGTTTTCAGAGGAAAATCTTTGACAGATGATGTTTTGATGAGGAGATTTGTGGTGGAAGAAGAAGCAATGATGCAAGTGAGAAGAAAGAATCAAATGGAAGTGATAAGGAAAAGAAGTATAATGAGAAGGAAGAAGCTTGGCCCAAGTCCTCTCAGTAGAATGGTTTTGGCTGACAAGCAGGAAGAGATGATGCAGCATTAATATTATTGATTGGGGAGTTTCTATTTAAGAATTCTTTCCTTTTTCTTCCTTTCTTTAACTATTATTATGTGATTTAATTGGGGTTAATGGGTTGTACTTTCTTTGGCATTTTCCTCTCATTTCCTGTGAAAACAAACTCGCATATATGATATGCCCGAAATCAGCTAGATTGGCTCATTCTATGAACATGCATAAATGGAAAATGATGTATTGATAATTGGTAAAATTAATTTTTCATTGATATGGTTGAGAGCTCAACAACATATGACCAAATCATTCCTTTACATAAAACCATTAATTTTGCAAATGGACCCAATACCAAAAACTCTTCTTTCTTGGATTATTATGACCAAATCATTCCTTTACAGAAAGCCATTAATTTTGCAAATAGACCCGACACCAAAGACTCTTCTTTCTTGGGTTATTCTTGAACTTCTTACAACGTCCCAAATTAGAATGGAGTTTTGGTCAACAACCAATTACCTAACCTAATCTTAAATGTAAACAATCATTCCTATGTTTGCTTATACTCTACTCTAAAACCAAAATTTGTTAGCGACTTTAGAGATCAAGCTTAGCAGGTATCTAATCTACATCATAAGTTTTCAAGTTAAGGGAATTTTTGTCACTAAAGATAATTCAAAAAGATATTGCTTGTATTCGAAAGGTTATGAATCGAATATTTGGTATTTGTGTTTCCTTTGTTTGTAGAAATTACTTTCAAAATAATAAAACAATTTTTAAAATTCTTTTATCTAATAACAATTTTTTTTTTTTTTAATTTTGATAGGATTTGGAGATAAAAGCTACATCGACCAACCAAGACCGAGATCAATGAGATGAAGTGAAGTGAGTGAAGTGCAAAATTGTACACTAGACATTTCATCGCAGAAGATCAATGACCGAAATCTGAAAAGCCTCCTCCCAAACAAATTAATTGGGAAGCCTTATAAGAACAAATTGAAAAACAAAAATGGACAAATTAACATATTCATCGATTGATAATTACATTAATACTATATAATTTGTTTAACCTTTGTAAAATTTGATTTTTTATTGGTTTTAATGTATGATTTTTTTATTTTACGTAGCTTTTATGTAAAGTATCTAATATTAATAATCTATCAATGATTTGGAATTCATTTGAAGTTGAATTTGTTTGCATTTTCATGATTAACAATTCTAGAGTGGTCATTATGGTGGCTTTTGATAATAAGCTTCAAAATCATTATATATATATATATATATATATAAAATCTCTTCACTCTTCCTAGATCTGAAGAAAATATATAAATGGAATTAAATTTGTTTAAATTCACTAGTTAAGTCAACTCATATAATTTTATATTGAAAATAATATTAAATTATGAACATTTACTAATAATATAGGATGAAGTATTCAACCCAAGAAATTTCAATTTACTAGTCTTCCATCTATGAAATCTGATTAATTTTCAAATAATTTCCATATTTATTTATTATGTAAGATATTAAGGTAGAATTTATAGTTATTTAAGAAAATTTCAAATTTCTATCAATAATTAAAATAGTATTTAATAATTTAACATAAAGTTTATTAATTTTTATTATATTGCTAAGACTACTTTATCATCCATATGAAAATAATTTCAAGTTATTTGATAAGTATTTTTTTATTCTTTCTTACATTTTTGTTTAATAGACTTTACTAATTAAAATTCCTGTCTTATTCATTAAAATTCTCTATTAATTAATTAATTAATTAATATTTAAAGAGTATGATATATATGCTTATTAAAGTTTCCATCGTATTCACAAAAATTCTAACATTAAATAACTATTTAACTAATTAATTTATATTTAATGAATGTACGTAGATGCTTCAACAATCAATTTAATCAACAAATGCATCATCAATACTTAATGGCCCCAAGTTTATCTTATTCATTAATTATTCAAAAACAAAAACCTTTCAACCCCTCAAAATATTTTCATATTCAAATAAATTGTTTACCCAAGATTTTGTTATTATTGAAATGAATATATATTATTAGAATAAATAATTGTTAGTTATGGGATCAGTAATTAACCTTTGAGTTGATTGTCGGCTGTATAGGCAATTGAAAAATTGAGTATGTGATTGACCAATTCATGGTGCCGTATAGCATAACCTTTATACCCATCTACCATTTAATGTTGAGTTATGAGTTATTAAGATATAAGAAAATAAAATTTTGCCTTTACTAACTACTATAATTTTTGGTGTAATAATTCGGGATTTGATCCTAATAATTAGTATCAGAATAAGGTCAAAGTACATAACTGATCAACCACGACATCGTATAATAGAGCCTCTTATGCCCACTGACTATTTAATGTTAGGTTCTACGTTGTCACGATATAAAAAAATAAAATTACTCTAAACTATCAAGATATAAGAAAATAAAATTTTATTTAACTAATAATTATAACTACTAAGGTAATGATAAAGGGAATTGATCCTAACAATAATAAATTCTCATATAGAGTTGTAAATTTTTTTCTTAAAATATTATTAAATGATTAGATTAGACCATAATCTTGGGATTAGACCCTTAATCTCAAAAGTTAACACGTTTTAATCAATTTTTTTCGGAAAATCACTTTATTGCTTTTCTTAATTACGAATTGACCCACAACAATTTCTTTTTGATGTAAAATGGATCTTCCATCGTCAATACAAGTTAGTGGAGATTCATTTTCAAATAATGATAATTAATTATACTTTATCCTCTATTGTTTATTAATTTATTAATGTTTAATTACGCTCCATTATATTAGTAAAAAAATATGCTAAAATAAAAAATAAATAAATAAAATTACTAGGTTTAAGTCTATGCAATTACCAAGAATTGATAGGCTATATTTTATTGTTGAGAGTATAATTATACATATAATCTTTTTTATTTTTGAAAAAAAAAAGAATACAAAATTTATAAATATAAAATTATAAACGTTAATTGGCTTGATTGATGATATAATTTGTAATTTCTAAGTGTGTATGATTATATTAATTTCATGTAAAATTTATTTCTTTTATTTTTTTAATTAATAAAACATATATATTTTCATGATCAATTTTTATTATTAATTATAATATTAATATTAAAGAAAACTAAAAAAGACAAACAACCTTAAAAGTTGGACATGATATATAACTTAAAAATCATGATGCATGTGTTTGATTGATAATTATTATCTAAATCACCAACTAATATTGATTAACGATAATTATCCTTTACTCTCCCGTTAATTATCAATAATTGAAATTAATTAGTACAAATAATGAAAATTATTTTTAGAATAATTATTAGATACAGATAAAATTGTTCACCTGCCTGTCGGTAGATAAGCTCCCCACATCACGTGAATATAAATTAAATCCAAGTATTATTATTTTTTATTTATAATGATGGAATATAAATCTTTTAAATCTTTTTATTTATATTATTCCATATAAAAATACAACGATGCACAGTACAACTGAATGTACTCTAACATAGCTCCATAAACGTGGCATTTCATTTCACGGTATAAATTTTAGGTAATTTTAATACGACACCGTAAGATACACGCGAAAACGTGCTGGGGTCTTAGACTTAGGGGACGGACGTCTTGCTTCCTTAAAAATAGTTTTCTTCCAAATCTCACGTGCGTAGACAGAGCCTTATAATGCTACATCAATGTCTACAAATTCTATTTTACAGCCAAACACAATCATGATTGATGTTCCCAGATCGGGACCACCTTTCAGAGATTTATACCAATCAAGTGGCTAAGATCACGTGAATTCTTTGATTCCTATCTGGCCCCACGTATCCATGGATGCGGTCCACCACACATTATCTTTTTCTCAATAGATTATTTGTTTGGTAGCCCGTAGCTACATGTTTCCTCTGATATTAATTCTTCAGTGGTTGGCCCACTTGCACGAAAAAGCAAGTGTGCACACGCACCTAACTTGAAAAAAATGGAGAGGCAAAAGATTTTTGTTCAACCGACCGTTGACGGATTCAACCGTTTTATTTTCTTATTTTAATTTTTTTTTATTATTTCATACTTATGTGCCGGTGATACTATGGTATATTTATATGTATCGTACATATGAATTCTTTATCCAATCTTTTTATTATATTTTTAAATTTTTTATTATAATTTTTAACTTGATTAGAATAAAAGAGTTGTATAAGGTGAATTTATGTAATAAAAATTATGGAGTTATTAAAAAAAAATTATTTTCTTCAAATAGTGAAGTTCAAATAAAATATTTGTAATTTTTATTACAACAAATTTTAGGTCATCTGTTTATATTTTTTAAAAATTAAAATATAATGCAAATTTTTTTAAACATAATAAAAATATTTTACTAACGTAATAAAATATATGACATTATAAGAATACATGCATTTGCATGCAATTTGATTAGTATTAATTTATTTCAAAATGATAATTTGTCTTTTTTTTTTTAAACGAGAGAGACAACAATAAAAATTATTGAAAAATTCGGTTTTAATTTTTTCTTTTATTTTTTTGTATAAAAAAACTAATGAATGTGTCCTGCAATTCTCCTCAATAAGTGGCATTGGAGTTGACCTCAACTTGAAATTTGGTTTAAGAAAATTTGAGATCATATTGCTCAAGAACTTGCGACAAGGTTCAAGTATAACTTGTACCAATTTCAATTTTGGTGGGTTATATTTTACAATCCTTTGGTCAAACAATGAAACTCAAAGGCCCCGTCTAGGGTCAAAAAGAAAGAACAAAATTGATTTTTGTAGGCCAAATGATGATTTTTTTCTATAGACTAGAAAGAACAAATGATTGATTTTTGAAAGAAGAAAGCGTCCTTGTGTTGGTCCAATCAAAATTTCTCACTTGGCATGACACAAACAAACATAGCCAAACCAATAATGCTTATTATTTCTATTAAGCATACATTCAATTTTAATTTTAACAAAATTTGAATTTAAGATTTTGTAATAGTTGAATTAATTAATATTTATTATTGTAAACAAACGGTGTTGTATCATTGATTTTTTTTAAAAATGGTTAATAGAAATTTTATTTTAAAATGCTTTAAAATATTATCTTTTAGATAATGAAATTAAAGACAAATCCTTGGAAAAATAAATAAAACACAATGAAGGTTTCTAATGGAGTGTGTAATGCACGGGCCAATGGAAGAGAGTGAACATAGAATGAGAATCTATCTTAATTTATAAACAATTCAATCCGTGTAATATAATATTAATAATTCTTGGGATAATAACATATGGGTCCCTAAAGTCTTAGGTATCTTAAATTTTGACATCTTTTATCCACACATACAAACTAATCCATAACTTTACTGAAACTCCAAATACCTGTTATAAGAAAACTGATATTTCATCAATTGGATAATAAATTTATATATGCAAAACTTTTTTTAAACAAAACTCCCTTTCATCCACACTCTTGCTTTGAGTATAATTTTTCACAAACAAGTGTGTGAAAAATGATGGATTCAAAGGTTACATTTTTTTAAAATCGTGGAAATTACTCAAACTATTAGCAAAGATTGATAAAATAATTTTTCTTTTATGTCTTATCCTATTACAAAATCATTTTAGCCTTTTCCATTATTTTATGGGTTTATTAGAGTCTTGTACTGTTTTAAAGATAAGTAATCACTATAGATTAAACTAAATTAAACTTGAATTCAAGTGAATTTTTAAGATTATTTAATGCAAATCCTAACTATATACACACCATTTAAGATATAGATTTATTTTTGATAATTTTAAAATGTTCATTATTACATGTACCATGATGAAAATTTGGTTATTGTGTCAATTTGGGATCTATTTGATAGGAATAGATAAATAATTATATTTCTACTGAAAATGTATAAAAGGAGGGATTTGGATGTCATTAATCCAACGATTATCAATATATCATTGAAAATAATAAGAAAATTACCAAATAGTACAAACAGTGTACCAAACCTAACCGTTGTAATCAGTGGACAGAGTTGCTGTCCAAATAGTCTTTTCATTGAAGGAAGTTAGTTGAAGTTGGCCACATTGAGTGAGAATATGGCCAACCTCTCTTTCTCTTTCTCTTAATGATGATCATTGTTTTATTCAATAATATACAAAAGAAAAAAAATTATAAATGCAAAAGGTGGTCAGCAAGAGGAAGAGAGTCATTCAATTCATACAGGCAACAAAAACCACATTCAAAGTTGTTCTAGAGAGACAGAGGTAGAGATAAAATGTAAAAACAAAAAAAATACAAAAACAAAAAAGCCAAACAAAATCTATTTATGTACTAAAAGTTGATCAAATAGAGGAAAAAAAATGGGAAACATGTTGGTATTGGGAGGAGAGGGAGGCTAAAGAGAGAATACAAAAAAAAATATAAAGAAACAGTCTTCGCTGGCTGGCTGGTTCCTTCTCTCTTTTTGCTTGTTAACAGCTTTTTCAAGGCTTTTTTTTTTGTTTCGAAGAACTGGGAGATCCCAATGAGGTAACTAATTTCTGGGTATGTGTTGATTTTTGGTTTTGTTTTCGTTTTGGAGAAAATAAGGTTGAATTCTGGTATCTGCAGATGAAAAGGTGTGTTTTTTTAGTGGTTTCAGGAGATTTTACTAATAAATTGTGGCTTTGTGCTTCAAAGTGTCAGATGTTTTTTCCTTTGAAGAGTTATTGTCTTTGAAACTCATGATTCTGAGAATAATTAACTCTGTTTTTACCAAAATATATGGGGAATTCTTGAATTGTACTTACTTTCTCTCTCTCTCTTTCTCTCTTTCTCTTATAGTGGATGATCAGCTATTTTGTTTGATATTTTCTTTTTAATTTATGGTTCTGCAAGTGGATACTCCTTGGACAGATGAAGTGTATCAAGTTTGTCAAGGACCTGCTTTTAATATATCTTATTATTAGAAAAAATAGAATTTCTTTGTCAGGGGTGTTAACTGGAAAATTCTTGTTTGGCTGTTTGTATTTGTTTCTGTAGTTCTGTAGATTATTATTTTCACCTCAGATGGGACCTGTATATATACAGAAAAGTTAGAATTTAGCTCTTCCCAGTCGATTTTGTTATCGCAAGCATGGTAGATTCGTTAGACCTTCGTTACACTCTGAATCCAATTAATAGATTCCTCTCTTTTCTTCGTGTTCTTTTTTGGTTGTTCTCTGTGGTGAGGAATCTAATTAGATGCAGATCAATTCATTCTTAGAAATATTTTGAAGAGTTACATGTGGAAATCGATTGTTGGCGTTTCATATCTGTCTGGTGTGTTTATTGGAACTCAGTGTCGATCATAAGGGTTTGAGAAACAATGAGAAGCTTGTGCTTTTTATGTATTTTTTTCATTTTTCTAATTTCAACAAGTTCCGGCTCTGGATCCTTTGGGGAGTAAATTGTTCAGATTATTATATTCTGAATTTTATCTGCAGTTGTCAATTTCATTTTTGTCGACTGGTTCTTCCACTCATATGTGATTTAGTACTTTTTCTTGGAGCTGCACATGCTTAATTGTTTTGTTTCTTTTCATGTCCAGGTCGAGACATTAATGCTAGAAGCATGGGAAAGAAAGGGAGTTGGTTTTCTGCAATCAAGAGGGTTTTTACCCACCATTCCAAGGAGAAACTAGCCAATGTAAGTTATCTTGCGATTATGGCATGTGTCGGGAGCTGTTGTGACGCACAGTGAACCTTTTTGCTATTGAATAATATCTTACTTTTTATTTTTCTTTTCTGCAAGTTTTTGAACACTAAAGGGCAAAAAAGAAATAGTTGAAGTTGGCCTAATGATGTTTAGATGTACAACTGAAATTTAGTACTCTATTCAGTTTGAGTCTATTTCCGGTTCTCCTGAAAAGCAGATGGTTCCTACTGGATTTGAAGTGTTTCTGGTTTCAAAACTAGGAAACGATCAGACTTGACTTAATATGCTGTTTGGAAAAGCTGCAAAAATTATCTGTTAAAATAAATTTTCTGAAGATATATGATAGATATGTAAATTGCTTGGGATGCACAATCTTTAACATATATGCAGAATAAAAGGCTAAAAGGTCTCAATTTTTTACTTCATGACTTGTGTTCAAAGTTTTGTTTAATTCTTTTGAACCAAATTAAAGTCATGATAGATTTTGCTTTTAAAGGTATAAATTTTGTGTGTCTACGTGGGAAGGAACATACTCTTTGCTGATTCTTGATCATACTGCAGGACTCAGATAAGAAAAGCACAAAAGAAAAGAAAAAGAGAGGGCTAGGAAAACTAAGGCATGCAGAGACAAATTCATTCATTCCCCTTTTCAGAGAGCCAAGCAGTATTGAGAAAATTTTGGGTGATGTTGAAAGAGAGAATACATTGGTATTTCAGACTCCTACACCTCCTGAGCAACCCAAAACACCGCCTTTTGTGCTTCCAAGAGTTGCTTCTCCGAGGGTTCCTTCTCAAAGGATAACCTCTCCAAGAGTTGCTTCTCCAAGGGTTCCTTCTCAAAGGATAACCTCTCCGAGGGTTGCTTCTCCAAGAGTTACTTCTCCAAGAGCCGCCTCTCCTAGAGTTACCTCTCCAAGAGTTACTTCTCCAAGAGCAGCCTCTCCAAGGGCTGCTTCTCCTAGAGCTGTTTCTCCAAGAGCTGCTTCTCCTCGAATTTTCCAACAGCGTAGAGAAAGGCCAGAGCCAACTCTAAGATACCATCATGCTTCAGCTACTAAAATCCAAGCTGCCTATAGAGGTTATATGGTAATCTTGCATTTTCCCTTCCCATTTATATGAATTTAAATATCATCAATTCAGTGCTAGTTGTATTCAGCGTACAGGTAATGATGACGCTTGAAAATATCAAGGTAGAAGTCAGTATAAAATTGTTATGCCTAAGGTTCTGTCTAGGGTTTACACTTTACATTCAGATTGTAATCAGGGTAAATGCTGGATAATCGTATGCTCTGCTACAGTATTGCAAATTTTTTACTCAAATTGAATAATGTTGAAAATTGTTATACAGGCAAGGAGGAGCTTTAGAGCTCTGAAGGGTCTGGTGAGGCTTCAAGGAGTAGTAAGAGGACAAAACGTGAAGCGCCAAACAGTTAGTGCCATGAAATACATGCAGCTCTTGGTGCGTGTCCAATCTCAGATTCAGTCAAGGAGGATCCAGATGGTAGAGAACCAAGCGAGACGTCAAGCTCGATACAGAAATGACAAGGAAGCTGAAAGTACCTTGGGCAAATGGTCCTTCAGTCAGGCGGTAAGTTCTCTATTCCTGATATTCCATTAAGCCCCACTGTTCACTCCTAACTGAAATCTAAAAGTGTTCAAAAATTCTTTCCAATCTTTTAAGTGAGATAAGTAACTGTAATTGTTGGAAATATTGGTATAGTCTGAGGCAGGAAACCTGGAAGACTGGGATGCAAGCTTGCTATCAAAAGAACAGATGGAGGCAAGGCTGCAGAGAAAGGTAGAGGCTGTCATCAAGCGAGAAAGAGCCATGGCATTTGCATACTCCCACCAGGTACTTTATTTTAACTTTAGCCAAATCCAGCTTCAGTTGCATCAAATGAGATTATCTTCAGCTAACCGCTTTACCTTTTCGTATGGTCCATTAATATTTTGTCTCAGATATTTCTCCTTTTGTTTTCTTGAGCCCTAATTCTATCATGTATCATTTCCCTTTCGTCACATTACGTGAAGGCTGTTCTTCATTTCCATTCTCATATTTGTTGGGTATTCTTGCATTCACATAACTTGGATCTTTCACACATTTGGAATAGCAATGACTGAGGCTTAGAGGCTCGCAAGCCTTGTTAAAACAAATGATACCGATCAAATCGCACTTGTTTATTAGACCATTTGTTACTTGACGTCTAAAATCAACAAGTTGATTCTCATAACTAGCTGGTTAATATCAATATAAGCTATTGCTATCAATTAATATCACTCGACGTGTATGTACTGCTGCATAAATGCATAGAACAAGCCATATTGACCTCGAAAATGGATTGTTTTTATATGAAAGTTGAATTGTTTTAACACCTATTTTCGTTGTTTTTCTGGCCAATAGTTGTGGAAATCAACTCCAAAATCTGCTCAAGCATCTCTCGCAGATATGAGATCAGGAGGGTTCCCATGGTGGTGGAATTGGTTAGAACGTCAACTGCCTTCGGCTAACACTCCCGAAACCCCAGCCACGAAGAATTTCCAGCTCACACCATTCAAGCCTAGTCCCCGGACACAAGCAAGCACTCAGAAGCAACACAGTTTTGGGTTTGACATGGATACGCTAACGCCAAAGTCAACAAAATCAACCATAATCCCCACTGCAAGACCTGCTCGAAGTCCAGCTTTGAGTAAGATCCCACAAGGCAGTCCAAGCTTGTCAAAATACTCAAGAGCCAGAGCTAGTATTGGAGTTGCTTCTCCTTATGATACACCTTTGAAGGACGATGACAGCCTCATGAGTTGCCCCCCATTTTCTGTGCCAAACTACATGACCCCAACTGTCTCGGCAAAAGCAAAACTGAGAACTAGTAGCAATCCTAAGGAGAGGTTTCCAGTGACTCCAAGTAGTGAATCACAAAGGAGGACTTCTTTTCCTTTGTCAGAAGGCATTGGTTCCTTCAAGTGGAAAAAAGGTTCATTGTTTTCAACTAGCAAAGATTCCAGCTCTCAAAAGGTTTTAGGAAAGAATCAATCTCTGCAATCTATAGGAAATTTGAGCGTGGATTCAACTGTTTCTATGCCGGCTACAGTTGGCCGGAAGCCATTTAATCGATTTGTGTGATAGTTTTCTATTTTTTTAACCTTTTTCTTTTTAAAATTTCTTGGTGTTATTTGATTGAGTGTATGGTGATGTATATGTTGAATTTTTACACAAAATTATTGAGGTAATATAATAATGAAACAGTAGGAAATGATGTATTGGATGTAACAGGATTGGTGTTTCCTCACAACCTCTTTTTTTTTTCCGGCATTTTTTAATAATAATTTTAGCTTTTCATAATATTATTATGATAGTCGTACGGGCGGAATGATACTTCCCCCTATAGTTTCATGTTTTGACAAATGCCCCCTTGTAGTTTTCAATCAGTGGCGCTTACCCCCTACTGTCAACAGCCGTTAAAAATGTGTTAGCAGTAGAAGGGCAAATAAATAAAATTTGTATTTAAAAAATTCCTTAAAATCATATCTT
>JAVXUL010000010.1:1072168-1089097 GCA_035590515.1 Trichilia minutiflora
GACTATTAATCCAAATGACGCGATCATAGTTTGTGCGCGTAATGAGGATGATGTCAGTCATCTTGAGGCACGTAATGAATATACACTCTCCTCTCTTCCATATGCACATGCACTGAACACACTCATGAGTTATTTGACTGCAAGCAGGTCCATATATTTGAGGAATCGGATGATGGTGATCCGAACTTGTATGTCCACCATCATATCATCCTTCCAGCATTTCCCCTTTGTGTGGCATGGCTTGATTGCCCCCTTAAGGGCGGAGAAAAAGGTAGACAATTATACTTCCTGACTGGCATTTATATAGTGTGTTTGATGTATTCAGCTGCATTTTTACTAGGTCATGTTTGTTAAACTTTTATTTTAAAAAATTAATGATGTCAGAGACCAAAATCCTATTTGGTTGGGGGTTGTTTGGGGTAGTAGGGTTTTGGGATTTCTTTGTATTTAAAAGTAGGGCCCTTTCACGGATAAAAAGGGCAGTTGTGGGTGGTCTTCCCAATCTTACCAGGCTGAAAAGGAAACATGTAATTATCTATCCAAATAATTGATTGGTTGCTTTCATTTTCATCTTTTCATTTTTGGAAGTGGAATGTGTATGGGGCGATCAATAACATTGATAGTGGATGCTAACCAAGAGAAGGATCTTACAATGTCATAATTTAGCTTTCTTTTGAGTGAACTCCAATTATTCTCGTGGATTATGTCAAAATAATCCAATCTTAGCAATTTGTGTTTTCTACTCAATTTTATTTGTTTCTTTGCTTGTTGCAATGCTTTGCTAATGAATACTTTCATATGCGGGCAGGGAATTTTATGGCTGTTGGTTCAATGGAACCTTCCATCGAGATATGGGACCTTGACATTGTATGTGGATTCTGGATTCCATATCATAATTTTATAAGTTGATTAAATTATTGATGGAGAAATTAATTTGAAATTTCTTATTATCTTCACTGTTCTCAGATTGATGAAGTACAACCATGTGTTATACTAGGTGGCATTGAAGTGGAGGAGAAGAAGAAGAAGAAGAGTAAAAAATGGAAGAAGGTTTGCTTCTAATTTCCTTCTAAATTTACTGTTCCTTAAACACTCAATTTGAACCAAAATCCTTCTGGTATGTGTATTGTGTGGAGGTTTTCGATGAGGTGACTTTTAAATTTATATTTGATTAATGGTGCCCTGACCAGTATTTTGTTTTATCTTAGGAGCATGCTAGATGGTACCTTGTTGCATTAATAACCTTGATTGTGTGGTTATAAGCGATACTAGTATATGGACAATATTTAAAGACAAAGAACAAAGTGCCAAGCACTTAATTTGGTCTTGCACCCTTTTATAAAATCCCATCTTCATATCCCATCCTTCTCTGCATATGATCTTAATTGTATTGGTTGTAATAATTCTAGTTTTTATGCTGATTTAAACTTGGCTAATTCCTTTTATGACCACTTGCAACTTGCTTTGCATACAGTCATCAATTAAATATAAAGAGGGCAGTCATACGGATTCAGTACTTGGTCTTGCTTGGAACAGGGAGTTCAGGTTGGTTAAATCTTTGTAGTGTGGTGTTGTTTTTCTTGTTCCTGCTTCCATGCACTCTACATATTGTTGTTTTTATTTTTATTTTTTCCCTTTTTCTCTAATCTCCAATATCGACATTCAAAAAACCCAGGAATATCCTTGCTAGTGCAAGTGCTGATAAACATGTTAAGATATGGGATGTGGCTGAAGGAAAATGTACTCTTACCTTGGATCATCATACAGATAAAGCAAGATTTTACTCTTACACTATGATAGTTCATCTTAGGCTCATATTTGGATAATGTTTCATCTGTTCCTGCTTTTCCTTTCAGGTTCAAGCAGTTGCTTGGAATCATCATGCTCCCCAAGTTCTTCTTAGTGGATCTTTTGATCGTTCACTAGTCATGGTAACTAATTTTTTTTTCTACACATGTTACGTAAAAGTTATATGTAAATCCTCAACACAAAACTATCAATGGTTTGAAATGAGAAATTCAAGAGTTAAAGATTTCATTGAGTTATTACTCTGCTTTTGACTTTTTTGAAGATACAATGGTGATGTGTTTTCCATTATTATGAATTGCAGAAGGATGCAAGGATATCTTCACATTCTGGTTTTAAATGGCCTGTCACAGCTGATGTAGAAAGCTTGGCATGGGATCCACACACTGAGCACTCATTTGTGGTTTGTACTTTAACCTTGTATTTGGGCCATCTTCCTGTAGCTTGTTTCAAGTGTTTGCATGTGAACACTCCATGCACTTGTGTGCTCCTTGAAGTCATTCTTGTCACAAATTTTAGATTTAATTGGAGAGGCATTAAAATTTAATCAATGTCATTCCCTTGTCTTCTTAGGCGAGTCTTGAAGATGGTACAGTGAAAGGTTTTGATATACGGACCGCCAAATCTGATCAAGATACAGCATCACAACAATCAAGTTTTACTCTCCATGCACACGACAAAGCCGTTTGCTCAGTTTCCTATAATCCGTTAATACCCAATGTACACTTTCATCCTTTTTTGACTTTTTGGCTTGAACTTTTGATTATTAACAAATTATAGTAATTCCACCCTTTCAATTTTCTGCAGCTTATGGCAACTGGATCTATGGATAAGATGGTAAATATATCTGCTGCCCTGCCTACAAGTGAAAGGTTTCTATAGTTTCATTGGGCTTTTCCTTTGCTGCAGGTTAAACTTTGGGATTTGTCAAACAACCAACCTTCCTGTATTACATCCAGGAATCCTAAAGCTGTAAGTTAGAAATGCATTCGATGAACTTATGATTAACTTTTCAATCGATATGGAATGTCTTGTAACACTTCATTTTCGATGTTGTCAGGGAGCTGTTTTTTCTGTTTCCTTCTCCCAGGATAGTCCCTTTTTACTAGCTATTGGAGGCTCCAAGGGAAAATTGGAAGTGAGTACAATTATCCTACAATTGCTGTCATCAGCTTGAAATTTTTTTTTTTTTAATTTGAGTGTGATGATTGATATTACTGAAACTTTTCAGGTATGGGACATATTATCGGATACCGCGATCTCTAACAGATTTAGCAAGTACATCAAGCCAAACAAATCAGAGTCTGTATCTTGACAATGATGAGATAGAACAAACAGGGCATTGCTTGCAAGCAATGATGCCTGCATAGTTTTGATATTTTTGTTATTGAAAATGTTTTTTTTTTCTCTCTTTTCTCTGTAATGTGTTATTTTCTTCAACTTTTTAACCACCCCAGAAAAGGTATTTTCCACTTTAGTACTTAAGATGTGTTTGTAACTGTTGAAAACACCTAAATTTCAGTCATCTATAAAATTAATTATTTTAAATATTATAGACATATATATCAAGTTCCAATGGATATTAATGTATTACTTGACGATATGAATTATTAATATAGTAATTGATTGTTGGCACTTGGCACGTGGTATGGAGAAGTAATCGTCACATGCGTGTATATATATTATATAACACGCGCGCGCTCTCTCTCTCACGCACACACAAAAAAAAAAAAAGCCTCTGCACAATCCTTCGATTTAATGTATCTTTGACGCTTCACTTTTATCTTTCTATTGTTTTTCCTCCACTTTGATGTAATTCTTTGGTTTAACCAGCTGCATTGTCTGAAAGTTTCTTTAATTTCAAACACTTTATCTTCAATTTTCTGTAACCTTACTTGATTCCAAGGTTTCTTTACTTCCTGCAATTATACAATTTTCTTAGGAATTGATTAATAGCTATAAAGTTAAAAAGCATCTCACAGTTTATCATTTTCCGATTGTTTAGTTTACTAGATTGCTTCACAAAATGCTGTCAGAATCACAAACCAAAACTAACTTGTTCTGTTGTTCGTTACAGCACTTTAATTTCCTGCAGGTTTTTTCTTTTTCAACATCTTTAGAGCTCCATCCATTTCTTGCCTGCAAAAAAATACAGAAATCATGTCAATCACTGGGGAGGCGATTTTATCAGCGTCGGTTGAGATGTTGGTCAATAAGTTGGCTTCAGAGGGAATTCGTCTGTTTGCACGGAAGGAGAAAGTTCAGGCTGATCTCATGAAGTGGCAAAAATTACCGGAGAAAATTAAGGCTGTGCTTGATGATGCAGAGGAGTAGCAGACAACTGATCTGTCTCTGAAGATTTGGCTTAGCGATATTCGGAACTTGGCTTTTGATGTTTAAAAACATGTTGGATGAGTCTGAAACGGAAGCTTTGCTGAGGAAGTTGCTGCTTAATTAAATTTATCATATCCTAGAAAATTATCAAGTAAAATGGTAGAGAACACACTTTAAATTCACGTTAACTTGTTAAAGTTACAGCAGGATCGAGTTTTTAGATATTATATTCAAGATCAATATTTTTTGATAATAGAATACCAAAAAACCTCTTCTAGATACTGACTTAGGATCATAAATCATAATGTTTAATTTTATTTAGTTCATTATAAAATAAAAATAAATCTTAATTTCTGCACATAATACTAATCATATAAACCTATATATTTATTGAATTAAATCCACCATCAAGTATATCAAGTTTCAGAAGCTGATTCTTGCTGCACAAGTTTTATTAGTCCACGAACTATCAAGTTTGATTATATGACGATGTCCAAAATAAAGGAGCTTACGGAAAGATTGCAAGAAATAGCAACGCAGAAAGACCTACTGGATTTGAAAGAATTTCAGGAGGGAGGTCTAAAAATGTAAGACAAAGACTGCCCACGAACTCTTTGGTGAATGAAGCAAACGTATATGGCAGGGAAAAAGATAAGGAGGAGATTATTCAATTGTTGTTGAAGGAGGATTCGAGATCTGACTACGATTCTCTGTTATTCCTATAGTAGGAAGGGGCGGTGTAGCGAAGACAACTCTCACTCAGCTTGTCTATAATGATGTTAGAGTGCAACATCATTTTGATCTTAAAGTGTGGATATGTGTTTCTGAGGATTTTAATGTTATCAGGATAGCAAAATCAATTCTAAAGTCCACTGCAACCAAGGCCGTTGATGACAATGATTTAAATATGCTGCAAGAGGAGCTGAAGAAGATCCTATTCGGAAAGAAAGTTTTGTTCGTTTTAGATGATGCGTGGAATGAAAATTATGATGATTGGACAATCTTGAAGCCTCCATTTGAAGTTGGCTGACCAACAAGTAAGATTATTGTCTCGACTCGCAATGAAGGTGTTGTAACAATCATTGGGACTGTTCCCGTGTATCGATTGAAACAGTTGTCAAATGATGATTGTCTTCGCGTATTCACTCAACACTCCTCAGGGAAAAAAGATTTCAACATGCATAGATACTTGAAGAATGTTGGTGGAAAAATAGTGATCAAATGCAACGGCTTGCCTTTGGCAGCAACAACTCTTGGAGGTCTCTTACGCGGTAGAAATGACCCGAGTGATTGGTAAGATGTGCTACATAGCAAGATACGAGATTTACCAGAAGAAGAAGCCACGTTATACCAGCCCTTAGAGTGAGCTATCATTATCTTTCTCCACATTTACTGCTCATTGTTTCCAAAGGATTATGAATTTGAAGAAGAGGAGATAGTTTTGTTATGGATGGCTCAAGGTTTCTTGCATCATGCAGATGGTGAGATGCTAATGGAAGATTTAGGTCACAAGTACTTTCACGAGCTACAATCGAGGTCATTTATTCAACAATCAAGTAGTGACACTTTCAGGTTTTTATGCACGATCCCATCAATGATCTTGCTCAATGTGCTACGGGGGAAATATACTTTAGAATGGAGGATATATTGGAGGGTACAAAGCAACAAAAATTTTCCGAGACTGTTGGTCATTTATCAAACATTCCTGGAGAATATGACGGCAATAAAAAGTTCGAGGCCTTCAATATTGAACATTTGCAAACCATTTTACCAGTAGTGGCTTTTCATATTGATCAACGTCACTTGGCTTATGAGTTATGAATCTCTTCAAATGTCGTTTAAACTACCTATTTTAAGGGCGTTATCTTTGTGTCGGTATCAAATCTTTGAGCTACCAAATTCTGTTGATGATTTGTTGATGATTTGAAGCATCTACGATATCTTCATTTATCCAAAACTCGAAGTAAAACCTTGCATGAATCAATGACTAAATACAATTTACAGCTGAAAATTGTTATTAACTCAGAAAGTTGTGTGCAGATGTGGGAAACTTAATGAAATTACATGATCTCAATAATTCTGTTGTGCATGCAGAAGAGGAAATGCCTCTAGGAATCGATAAAACTAATTTCCCTTCAAACACTGTTATTTTGTATAGGGAAAAGATTCTGGCTCTGGTTTACGAGAGTTGATGCCTTTGATGCATCTTGGTGGAAGACTTAATATTTTAAAGTTGGGGAATGTAAAAGATGCTAGTGATGCCAAGGAGGCTAGGTTAAATGAAAAGAAGAATCTCAAAAATTTAAGGCTTGTATGCAACAGCAGTACTACTAGCAATCCAAGTAAGCAAGAAAATGCAACATGTGTACTCGAAATGCTAATACTTCGTGAAAATTTGAAAGAGCTCACTTTTCAGAACTATGGTGGTAGAGAGTTTCCAATTTGGTTAGGCGGTTTTCTTTTCTCAAGTTTAGTGCAACTAAGATTTGTAAGTTGTGTCATGTGCACTCTTGCCATCCGTCAAGCAACCACGTTGTCTAAAGCATCTTTTTGTAAGTAGAATGGATAAAGAGTGTGGATCTAGAGTTTTATGGATATGGAGACTCGTTGCCCTTTCCATCACTGGAGATATTTTTTTGAGAATAGGCAAATATGGGAAGACTAAATGCTACATAGATCTTGACGTTGAAGGTTTACCCAAAACTGCGAGAGCTTTCTCTTGTAAGATGTTTCACACTGGTAGGAACACTGTTGACCTGTCTTCCTTCATTAGGGAGGCTAGTGATTAGAGAATGTGAACAATTGCTAGTGTTGGTTCCAAGTGTTCCAGCTCTCCAGAAGTTTAGAAATTCACGGATGTAAAAAGGAAAAAGTACAATTGATCTCAGCTCAGTAAATTCAGTGGTTTGGAGGGATCTGTGGAATCAAGTGTTTTTCCCAAGATTATTTAAGCAAGAGGTGCCAAAATTGGAAGAATTAGAGATTAATGGTACTAAAGAGCTCAGATATTTATGGCAGAGTGAAAGTGGATTACTGCAAGATATTAGCTGCCTTCGTCAATTTAAGATTGCAAGTTCTCAACTTCTTTCCTTGGTGGTAGATGAAGAACAAGACCAACAACAACTAGAGTTGCCAGGCGGTCTTCAATGTCTGGAATTGAGCAATTGCTATGACCTAGTGAAGCTACCGCAAGCATTGCTCAGACTTGGTTGCCTTAAAGGTAAGTGTATGTGGCTACACTTCACTCGTTTCCTTTCCTGAGTCTGTTCTGCCTTACCAGATGTAAACAATTCAAATCTGCAGTTGTGAAGCATTGAAATCGTTACCAGAGACATGGATCCATAACACCAGTACATCTCTTGAAAGTTTGTCCATTAGTGACTGCAAATCTTTGACATTCATTGCCAGAATCCAATTTCCTCTGAACTTTAAGCAGTCGATCATCCTCCGGCGTGCTAATTTAAGGACTTCAATAAACCAAGAGTGTTAAAATATGATCAGAGTGTATTAAGATTGAGGGTGTATATTAGGATTGTGGTCATAAATGTAGTATATGAAATCAAGAGGTAGGTAATTAGAGTGAGTTAGCTGTCAAGTCTTTTGTTGGTTTCTTTCTTGGTTTCTTGGTTTCTTGGAAGTGAGCTAGCATTCATATATAAGCTTTGTAATCAATCCTACGGGGGTATCACTCTCATTTTTCATTGAATAAAACAGAGCATTCTTCTGGAATTGCAATTCTTTGATTTGTTTTTGTTTCCTACTTTCTAAAGAATTCTGCTATTGTTCTTTTGTGTACTAGTTCATCTCATTGCTGCTTGCTGTTTGTTTTCTTCTGCATATTAGATACAGTTCTGAATTTCTTCTAGTTGATCAGAGTTTATACAAAGAAAGAAGCTTGTAGTTTCTTGATCCTAAACAAGTGGTATCAGAGCATCAGGAGAACTGATCATCAGAAGAGCTGATTACAATGTGGAAGATTGCATCTACAAGAGAAAGGAGATTACTGCTTCAAACAGAGCATTGAAGGAAAAAGATGGTACAGATTAAATTCTCCATTGAAAAGTTTACGAGGAAAAATAATTTTTTCCTTTAGAAACTTAAAATGAAGGCATACTTGGAGCATGGAGGTTTGGATTATGCTCTAGAAGAAGAAGGGATGACAGGAGGTACAAACTTTTCTGAAACAGAGTTCAAAGAAGTGCAAAGAAAAGCCAGAAGTTCTTTAATACTTTCTCTCTCAGATAAAGTGCTTAGGGAGGTATCTAAGGAAACCACAGCAAAGGGAATTTGGCAGAAGTTAGAGGAAATATTTCAACACAAGTCTACAGCAAAAAGACTGTATATGAAAAAATAGATGTATGCTTTGTATTTGGAAGAGGGTGGCTCGGTTGAAGACCATGTTGACAAATTCAACAAGGTTATGATAAATCTTGAAACTGTGAATGTGAAGGTAAAAGATGAAGATCAGGCACTGATTGTGTTGACATCTTTACCTGCCTCCTATGAGCATTTCATTGATACATTGCTCTATGGCAGAAGTTCTTTATCCATGAATGAGGTTAAAAATCCACTGAACTCTAAAGAATTAAAGAGAAAGAGTCATAACAAAGAGGACAACATGGGAGAAAGTTTAAATGCAAAAGGAAGATCTGAAAAGAGAGGAGAGAA
This sequence comes from Trichilia minutiflora, assembly GCA_035590515.1. Lineage (NCBI taxonomy): Eukaryota > Viridiplantae > Streptophyta > Magnoliopsida > Sapindales > Meliaceae > Trichilia > Trichilia minutiflora. The sequence goes on from JAVXUL010000010.1 coordinate 1,080,977, forward strand.
GACAAAGAAGAGTTTCATATCAAAGTCAAGAAATAGAGTGCTGAAATGCTTCCAGTGTCATAAGGAGGGTCATTTTAAGAAAGATTGCCCTGAGAAAAAATTGCAGAAGAACATGAAGACACTAGTAAAGAAGTTTGATGCAACAGCAGCTGCAGAAGTAAATTTTCAAAAGGCATTTCTCTTGATGGCATCATCTGACAGTAATCTATCTACAGATGAATGGGTCTTTGATTTTAGATGTACATATCATATGTGTCCAAGTGAGTCTTCCTTCTCTAAGTTAGACTTTGCAAACATGGGAAGGGTTATATAGATTATGATATGACATGTGAAGTTAGAGGCTTAGGGACTGTGAGAATGAAGATGGACAGTGAGGCATTGATAGTTTTACAACAGGTCAGGTATGTTCGAGGCCTTAAGAGGAATTTAATCTCTTTAGGCATGTTAGAGGATATGGGCTACACGTTTAAGGATGAAAATGAAATTCTTAAAGTGTGCAAAGGAGCAATGGTGATGATGAAAGCTAAAAGGAAGAATCGTTTATATGTAATGCAAGGATAAGTGATCACTGGAGATGTAAATACTTCTGGTAAAAGGAAAGTAGATCAATTAATGCTATAGCATCAAAGATTGGGCCATATAGGGGAGAAGGATCTGCTGGAACTTAGAAAACAGAATATGTTAATAAGAGTTACAGATGGTAAGCTAAGATTTTGTGAGTGTTATGTGTATGGTAAGCTACATAGGTCAAGCTTTGATCAAGGTAAGCATGTATCAAAGGGTGTGTTAGACCACATCCATTTAGATGTTTGGGGCCTTGCATAGACAGTGTCATTAGGTGGAGCTAGGTTCTTTATGACAATAACTGATGATTATTCTAGAAAGGTATGGCTTTATACCTTGAAGAGTAAAGATCAGGTGTTTTGAAAGTTTGTAGAATTAAAGAATCTAATTGAAAACCAAAAGGATAGAAAGGTTAAGATCCTAAGGATTGATAATGGGTTAGAATTCTGTAACACTTTGTTTAACAACTTCTGTAAAGAACATGGCATCCAAAGGTATAGAATTGTCAGCCACACATCCTAGCAAAATAGTGTGGCTGAAAGAATGAATAGGCTTTTACTTGAAAAGGTGAGAAGCTTGTTACTTTGTGCAGGAATGTCCAAACTTTTCTGGGTAGAAGTGGCTACAGCAGCAACCTATTTGATTAATGGGAGTCCTTCCTCTACAATAAACTTCAAGACACCTGAAGAGGTGTGGTCCGGGATAAAACCATCACTTGATAACCTCAGGGTATTTGGATGTACAACCTATGCTTATGTGAAGCAAGGCAAGCTTGAGACAAGAGCTGTGAAATGAGTGTTTGTTGGTTATCCTGAGGGAGTGAAAGGCTGAAAAGTATGGTGTCATGATGGGAGACAAGGAAAATGTATAATCAATAAAGATGTGAAGTTTCTTGAGGATGGACTTAAAGTAGGAAGTTCAGAAGCTCAAGGAGAAAAACAGATAGATGAACTGCATCAGAAGAGATCATAGTTGAAGGTGCAGTTTTCAGAAGAACTAGATAACAGTCAAGAACCTTTAATACAGAGGGATGAAAGGGATGTTGACAATCTAAGGCCAGATGGTACAACTACTGAATCATCACAGCAAGGGAGAAATAATGGATATAATCTGGTCAGAGATAGGGAGAAAAGAAAGTGCCCAAGCTCCCGAGAGGTATGGATACTCAGATTTAGTTGCTTATGCATTTCTAACTGCTCTGGATGTTGGGAGTTGGTTGAGAATCCAGATAACAAAGTAGTTGTGGACAACAAATGGATATTCAAAAGGAAAGAAGAGATAGATAGAAAAGTAAGACACAAAGTCAGGTTAGTTGCAAGAGGCTTTACTCAAAAAGCAGGTGTTGATTATTCATAGGTGTTCTCTCCAGTTAGAAGGAATGTATCCATCAGAATATTACTGTCAATGGTAGCAATGTTTGCACTGGAACTTGAGCAAATAGATGTAAAGACTGCTTTTCTACATAGAACCTTGGAAGAGAAGATTCTGATGAGACAACCAGAGAGGTTTGTCAAGGAAGGTGCAAAAGATAAAGTATGTTTGCTGAAGAAGTCTCTATATGGGTTAAAACAATCACCTAGGCAGTAGAATCTCAAGTTTGATGAGTTCATGAAGGTGGCTAAATAAAAAAGTGAATATGATTAGTGTGTGTATTTCCAAGGTGATAATCTGGATGATCTGGTAGTTCTGCTAATTTATATTGATGATATGTTGATTACCAGCAGAAGTATGAGTAGATTACAGGAGTTAAAAAAGATGCTAAGTGCTAAATTTGAAATGAAGGATCTAGGATCAGCAAAAAGGATCTTAAAAATTAACTTGATCAGAGATAAAGAAGCTGGAACAATTGTGCTGGAACAGGAAGTCTATCTGAGGAAAGTATTGCAAAGGTTCAACATGATGAATGCTAAGCTAGTATCTGTTCCTTTTGTAGTTCATTTTAGGTTGTCAAAAGATCTGTGTCCAAGAACTGCATAAGAGAAAGCATATATGAAGAGTGTTCCATATTCAGAAGCTGTTGGGAGTTTAATGTATGGTATGGTGTGTACTAGACCTGACTTGGCTTATGGGATGAGTATGATCAGCAGATTTATGAGCAATGCAGGAGTTGAACATTGGAAAGCTCTTAAATGGATACTAGATATGTCAAAGGTAGCTTAGGATACTCACTGGTGTATGGCAAGGAGACTGGTATGATAGTTGGATTAAAAGGTTTTGTGGATGCAGATTTTCCTGCTGATGTAGATCGAAGAAGGTCATTAACAGGTTTCTTGTTTCAGTTTCAAGGATGCTTAATCAATTTGAAAACTTTATTCAACATGTTGTTACTCTTTCAACAACAGAGACTGAGTATATGATTATTATGGAAGCCATAAAAGAAGCTTTGTGGTTAAGAGGAATATTGACAGAGTTGAAGATGGAGGTGATAGCAGCAGAAATTTATTGTGATAGTCAAAGTGCAGTTCAATTAGCGAAGCACCAGACACACCATGAGAGGACCAATCATATGGATATTAGACTACACTTTATCAGGATATCTTAGCTGAGCAGAAGTTAAATTACTTAAAGTGCATATCAGTGACAATGTTGCAGATGTGTTGACTAAATCTATAGTTGTTGAAAAGTTCAAGAAGTGTAGAAGTCTAATGAGTCTCGAAGAAGGTAGTTAGTCAGATTTGTGAAGTCTTTGTTCATTAATTCAGCATGATTGAATTAGTCGTATAGAACACAGAGAGTAGTAGGAGCTGAGATCTGTGTGTATGTATGTTGGTATGATACTTGAAAGGAGGAATAATGCAGAAAGTCTTAATACACTATGATCAAGGTGGAGATTTGTTAAAATGTGATCAGAATGTATTAAGATTGAGGGTGTATGTTAGGATTGTGTTCATGAATGTAGTGTATAAAATCAAGAGGTAGTTAATTAGAGTTAGTTAACTGTCAAGTCTTTTCTTGGTTTCTTTCTTGGCTTTTTGTTTTCTTGGCAGTGAGCTGGCATTCATATATAAGCTTTGTAATCAATCCTACAGGGGTATCACTCTCATTTTTCATTGAATAAAACAGAGCATTCTTCTGGAATTGCAACTCTTTGATTTGTTTTTGCTTCCTACTTTCTAAAGAATTCTGGTATTGTTCTTCTGTGTACTGGTTCATCTCGTTGCTGCTTGCTGTTTTGTTTTCTCTGCATATTAGAACCAGTTCTGGATTTCTTCTAGTTGATCAGATTTTGTACAGAGAAAGGAGCTTGTAGTTTCTTGATCCTGAACAAAGAGGGTATATGTAATGGCAGTAGAAGGTACACCTCTCATCTTGAGTTTTTATCTATTACAGAATGTCCATCTTTTTATTCACGAAATCTGAGTTACAAATTGAGCGCCGTGACATATTCTGTTGCTCAGAGCTTACTTGCTTATCATTGAGTGGCAATCTACCTAAGGCTCTTAAGAACCTTTTTGTTTGTAATTGTTGGAAGCTGGAGTCGAAGCAGAAAAGTTAGACAACAATCCATCTCTTGAAGAAATTTGCACTTGGGATTGTCGAAATCTTAAATTTTTACCCCATGATATGCATAAGTTACACAATCTTCAAAAGATTCGTATATTTCAATGTCCAAATCTTGTTTCCTTTCCTCAAGGAGGGTTGTCATCGAAAAAACTAACCAACCTCGAGATAGATAGTTGTGAACAACTGGAGGGTGTGCCCAATGGTATACACAATCTCACACCTCTTCAAAATTTTAAGAATATCAAATTGTCCCAGCATTGCATCTTTCTCTGAATATGGTTTTCCCACCAAACTTGCTTCACTTTGGATTGATGATGTGAATATTATAAGATATTTTTCAAGTGGGGATTGCACAGATTCATTTCTTTTAGACAACTCAGCTTAGGAGGGTGTCCCCACATTGTATCATTCCCGCAAGAGATAGGAATAACACTACCTGCCACTGCAACCAAACTGTCGATTACAAGCTTTCCATATCTTGAACGCCTATCCTCATTTGGATCTTTGGAAATTCTTGATATCTTTAAGTGTCCGAGCTCAAATACTTTCCATTGAATGGCCTTCCTGAATCACCTTTGCAACTACGGATCGATGGATGTCCACTGATCCAAGAAAAATGTAGGAAGGATGAAGAACAATGTTGGCACTGGATGAACCCATATACCATATCCCATATCCCACGCTAGATCTCAATTTGCTACAGTAGACAGAATTCTGTAACGTCAAAATCTATCAAAGTCAGCAAAAATATGGGTACTTCATTACTCATGTAAAATTTTCATGCTCTCATGCTACCTACATTCTGAATTCTAAACAAGTAGAAATAGATTACCATATTTATAGCATCATGTGAGCATTCACTCTTTACTATTCTGTCTAACTAGCAGGGGATAAATATTGACCCAAGGTTAGGCTAAAATACACGAGTACAATGAATCTTAAGCTCTTTATTTCTTATACTCCCAAACAAATCCTTGTTGCTCTAACTTTAATATCATTGAAGAATTTTGATCAGGTAGATTACTTGCAGTCTTCTAGAGCACACTGGCATCTCTAGGAAGTCATTTGGGCTGCTCTAGGACCAATGTTTGCTTTTAACTTCACTGCATGTATTAGAAAAGCAAGGAACAGAAGCGGAATCTTGTAGGCTTTATACTTTCTTCTTTATGGAGCTCTTGCCTCTTCTTCTCTTTTTCCTTCTTTCTAAGCTTAGTCTCTTCAGCTGGCCTCTCGAATTCTTCTTGCCTCATTTCTTTTTCTTCCATCCTTCAGCTTTTTTTCGCCTAGCATGTGCTTTCTTTTCGATCTACTCATTCGGCTACTTCTTTTAAATGATGATGATTCAACGTGAGAGTAGTTGGTTTCAGAAAAGTAATTAACTCCAACCTTATCTTCTCCTTCTTGATCTGTCCTTCCAAACCTGCCAATTGCAGTGCACTAACTAATAGCAAGGAAAACATTCTTTTGAACAAAATCTGCAACATCCAAGTTCTTACAAGAACCATTATCACCAACAACACAACTACTAGTCTAAATTTTCTTTCATAGGTGATATCTGTCCACAAATCTCAACCTTTGTTCCATACACAATCTCCGACTCCACCATGCCAGCCTACTTTTCTTCATTCTCTCCGGGTTCTGCAGATTCAATCTGTGCCTTCTTGCTAGTACACAATAAAAAAACACCCCTTAATCAAGGTATTACATGAAACCACATCAGGCAATAGCTTCAAATCCTCCATCTTACCTGCATTGCACGAGTTCCAATTATCCTGGAAATAGTTTCACCTGAACAAGTGTAATAGCGGCAATGTGACAGACCCTGCTGTACAATTTGCGTATTTGTTTCATCAACGAAAGGTCATTTCCCTTTCCAAATGCAAATCTGCTCCATGCATAAATCTTGAGTTAGAAAGAGTTACGTTGCAAATGCGTTCCTCAGAGCACTGGACAACGAGCTATATTTAATTCCTTTTGAAGGGAAGAAAACAAAAACGTTAAGAAAGACTTCCTTGATAACCATAATTCATTGAGACAAAAATATATAGGAAAGGCATATAGAACTTCCGTTTCTTCATCAAATTGCTTTCTAGACGTTCACTCACTTTTTCCATCATTTCATGTTCTCCTGCCTGTAGAAATTCCAATGCCCATGCTGGCTGGATAACTCCTGACGAACCTATGAAAAATCCAGCATACACCACTCAACATTGGTAAACCTGGAGGCCCATCACAATCCTCTCAAAGCCAAGAACTCTTGGAATCATCGTATGACTGAATAAAAACAAAAAATTAATATAATTAATGAAAATAAATAATTTAAATTATGTAACAACAAATATTTGTTGATATGATAATTGATCAATATAATTTTTGTAAGTACACATAATTGATCGTACTAATAAAATCTGAAAAGTATTTCAATATATTGATCCTGCATAAACGAAAATCTACTTATGATATAGAATAATTAAATGAAGACTACACATGTATTAAATCAACCTAACGGACACAAATCAAAATATTATAAGTAATGTACAGGAATATACTTGATAATCCTTAAAATTGAATATAATCACTACCACTCAAGATGTTCATATGCCTTCTATTTTATCAGAAACTAAAACTGCACGAGAATGAGTTTACAAAAATATATTTCATGAGTGAACATAACTATAAAACAAGTAAAGAAAGTATATAAATGAATGTAATAATACATAGCATCATTAAGAAGTTTCTTAAAAAAATTTGATTCATTTCAAACCTCGGTTTCACTAATATATAACTCAGTTAGGCCTCTCTTCTAGACCCACTCTAAATTATTAAAAAATTTTATAATTACAATTCAAATCTTTTCTATCATTTTTTTTTTGGAAAACTCGAAAACTCCAACCGTCAGCCAACACCCCGGGATTTGCTTGTCCCGGGGATCCAGGCCCTCGACTACCCTAAAACAGCGTCACGGAGACGAGACCCAAGTCTAAGCCGAAAGCGCCCGTGGTACCCTGACCGACAAGTACCCTGACAGACGATACCAAACAACCGGAGAAAATCGGAACCTGACCCCCTAGATACTTCAACAAAAGTGTCATGTGGGAATTGAACTTGGGATCTTAAAATTCCAAACCCAATTCTCACCACCTGACCACCCCTAAAAGTATCTTTTCTATCTTTTCTATCATATATCATAAGTCAAATTATATAAGTAAGATATGCTATACTAAAAAATATAAAACAACACAAATCAACTATTGGATTTATTTTAATTCCCCATGCCCATATAACATTGGATGTAAAATCTAACAGTAAAACCATACAATAAATCAAGATATCTATCCCCTCAATCTATTAGATTTAAGATCTACAACTAATAAAATTGAAAGTATAAATAAACACATCCATGTATATTTATTTTTGATCATTTTCTTACCCTTAATATAATATTTTTAAACACTGACATATAGGATTATAATCACCATAATTGACATAAGGGACTATCAAATCAATCATTATATATATACACATACACACACATTGGCACATACGGCCATCTTATCAACATAAGCCTTGGCATGCATGACTGTCAAATCACATAACATCATCAAGTTAAGCGAAATCATAATGAATCTTGATCCATTTGCCATATTATCATAATCTAAATAATCACCAATCGAATTCATAATCATGAATGTCAAATATATCATAAAATCGATACAATAACTCAGAATACTAACTGTTTTATAATCTATTAGATTTTTATCTATAAGGTAATTCTCACCTCTTAGAATTGAGAGTGTAAAGTATACTTTTTTTTGCTATTGGATTTCATAGGTAGACTTGTCAAATGGATTGATACTTAAATCGATCAAATTGGGACAATCCATTTATTATGCAGACTAATATTTTATTGGCCTTAACCCGATTCGTGAACTAACGAGCCAATTCGTAAACCGATTTTAAAAATTTTAAATTTTAAATATATATATATATATATATATATATATATATATAATACACTAATTACTAATAAATACAATATATAAATATCAATAA
>JAVXUL010000010.1:1089197-1106471 GCA_035590515.1 Trichilia minutiflora
ATCACGTCAACTGGATGGTAGCTCCTTCGATATATCTACAACACAGATATAACATCAATATTAGAAAATCAGAATATAACACAGAATGTAATTTAAATTCTACTTTTCAAATAACTTCTTCGACTAAAATCTACTTTTTTCTATATTCTAGTGGCTAAGTAATTATTCGACTACTTAAATGCCACTCACAACGTTAATTAGAGTCTAACTACAATAATTCATAATTTACAAATCAAAATAGTAACTTAGTATAAATAGTAACTTGACATCAAAAAATTAATAAAAATATGGATATGAACTCATAATAAAGCTAGGAATCTCACTGCGGAGTCAATTTAACTCAAAGACATCCGGATTGTAAGTAATTACAAAAACTCCCAAACTGTAAATAGTGCTTAAAACCCTCTCCCGACTATATCGTCTATCGAATCGAGCAAACATAGTGTCTAGAGTATAGCCTGTATCGAATATGATTGATTTGTAGTCAGAAAAGGGGATTTAAACAGTTGAAAAATGAGAAATTAAGAGAACATTGAGAAACTTAGAGGAAGAAGCTTTCTGGAAAGAAAAATAACTCAATTTGGCTTGTTTGGTCTCAAATACAAATTACTGAAGGAGTAAATGATCGAATTGCCTTGGAATTGCCTTGGAGTATTTAAAAAAATAAAGAAAAATGATGAAATAAAGGCAAATGCTACTTTTCTTGCCTTTTGCATATCATCTGACTTCTAGGTTGTGATTCTCTCTCCTCTGATCTCGTATTTGACTCAAATTTATTTCTATAAAATTCTTATTGTGTCTTCTTTCTATAGAAACAAACAGTTCGTCATTTAGACTTCCGGATCAATGGAAATTTAACCTAGAAACTTGAATGAGCAAATAAGATTTTTGAGAAAAAAAAATTTCAACTTATCAATTCTTCATAAATTCAACTCCAATCACAAAGTAAGGGAGAACGTGGAATTATTAACACATTTTCGAGCACATGTATTTTATAAAATAATAAAAATACTCTTATTCATAAAATGATCAAATTATCCTTATTTCAAATACAATGCGTTGCAAATTAACATAGAGATAGATATCTACAATTATAGGAGATCTAAAATGAATGCTGCTAGAGAATTGCCTTAGATTTTCACAACCCTTTGGATTGGACTCGTTTGTTACGGAATTGGTTAAAAGCAATTTTTAAAAGTTTGCTCCCCTGGCTTCTCCTACACCAAGAAACCATGTAAATCAATTTGTCCGAAATTTAGAATACACATATGACATAACTATAATTTTCTTTTTCTTTTTGGCGGGAACAATTATTGGTTATAATTTATAATATATATAGCCATAACGAATGATACCTCCCTGTTTCCTACACAACCATAAAACAGATAATGTACCAACAGAGGACTTTCAGCAACCATTTTAAGTACTAGTCCTCGGAACAAAAGAGGAAATAGCCCCAAAGATCAAGAATATGAAAAAAAAAAAAGTACCCGCTATTAAATTTAAAATTTAGAAACCAATAAAAGATAAAAGCAACCACAAGAGTACTCGATGAAAGATAGGTTTAACATGCCACAATATAAATAAGTAAAATCTGATATGTCTAAGAGTAGATAGTTAGCATGTTACAATGCCATAAAATTCTAAAAAATACACTATCATAGTCAAAAGATCCCTCAAAATTTTCTCAATATATTAAAAAGAACAAATTGCATTGTATCTAAACAGCTGTAGATGGCTTTGAGGCAGCAGAGAGCCTGGATCTCTTCTTTGCCAAACTCTCGCTACGACGTTCACGCTGCTCCTTCAACCTGGTAGCGAGAAGTTTCTGGTATTCAGCTGCATCTGACTTGGCCTTGGCAATTCTCTTCTTCTTTTCAGCAATTCTTGAACGCTTCCTTTGCAAAGTCAAAGGAGTCACCAACCTCTGAATTTTGGGAGCCTTGCTAACCTTCTTACCTGCAAACCATACAAAACACAATTTTCACCCATCATCATATAGAAATTTCAGCATATCTGATTGTAACTATCAAAATTCAGTCAAATGACCCACCAGATTTTGTTGTAAAGGTGCGGCGGTATGTGTTCACATACTTCCGAACATCATCTTCCTTGGAAAGGTTGAACAACTTTCTGATCTTTGATGCTCTCTTGGGACCTCTCATTCTGGGCTTCTCAGTGTCAGTAAGTCCAGGAAGGTCATTTTCACCCTTCTTTACAATGACTAAGTTCAACACTGAGATATCTTGACTAACAATGCATCCACGAACAGACTTCCTCCTACGCTCTCCATCTCTCCTGCCATATCCACGAAAGCAAGGGGTACCTGTAAAACAAAGCATGCATACTTAGAATCAGTTTCCTCTTGTAAATCTTACCTTCGAGAGAAACTAAGACTATTCAGGGCATGAATGTGCCCTGCAACTTCATCAAGAACCGGGCCCATTACACAAAAGTGCATAACTAAAAAAATAGTAAAATATGCATTCATGGTACATCAAAATAAACATGAAAGGAGGATAACTGAAGCACAGATGTATGAGGTTTACAAACCTCTGTGGAGCAAAAGACGAACACGGCCAGAAGTCAGTACTCCCTGCTTCATTGGAAAGCCTTGCTTGTCACAGCCTCCCATGATCTTGAAGACATATCCCTTGAATTCCTGTCAAGCAAATTGAAAAGTGTTCATAGGATGCTAAAGACTATAAAACCATTTCAAAACAAAAGCAAAAAAGTAGTATATGGAAACAAAAATAAATAATTGTTGACACGTAGAAAATACCAATAGTAAAGCCATACCTCACCAAGAGCATCTCCACTGACTTCTTGTGAGATCCTCTTGTCAAAAAAAGCTCGGCTGCATCATTATAATAATGATAAGTACACTCAAACTAACACATAACCTGCTCAGCAGAAGAGTACCATCCACTGATTGCAAATAAGGGCAGAAAGGCTAAACTGCTAACCGTCTCACTCCATGAGAATAACATAAAAATGAAACTACAGCACTAGAGACAATATACAAATGAATTTTCAGCACAGACAAGGTAGAAAACGAGCTCATGCAAGTACAAAATGACAGCATCTAAATTGTTTGAAAACATCCCATTGTCTCACAATTTCAGTGGGGGAGAAAGGCATTTACTTGGAGAAACAATGACATCAAAGATCTTTTCAGTGCCACACAACGAACCTGACATAAATATAAATTCAGGCATGTAAAACAGAGAGGAGCGAAAGGCAAAACTTCTTCTTGCATTAAGGCCACTGCATCTCCATCTTATGAGGCACTAAACTTGTATCCCATAAAAAAAAATTAAAAAAAAAAACTGTAAACTTTATCTTCACTCATAGGAGAAAAGATAACACAACAAATCACAAATATGCATATTCCCAGCTGCTATATTTTACAAAATTTTTAAAAAAAAGGTTAATACAAAAAGGGCAAAATGGGTATGTTATCCCAATTGGGTTCAATTGGTTTCCTATCTGAGATTCATAACATTAAGAAAATACAAAAATTTCTATCGTTTCTTTTACTTTCTCATCACCCAAACAGAGGCAAGAACCCATACAATGAATTCCTCATAATAGACACAAGATTCGAGACCTAAAACACGACTTACAGTTTCTGGTCATCATCGATTTCGAGCTTTTTCTGGCACCCAGTGGTGGGATTAGCAATGTTGAACTGAAACAAACGAAAACAAAAGCAATGTTAGAAGATTTAAGAGAAATTTCAAAATTACATAGTATTAAAACAAAAAATTCAGAATGAGTTTAATCAAGAACCTTCATTTTACTTTATGGAGTCTGCGGCCAATGAAACTAACGAGAAAGCAAAAGCTTCTGCTCTATTCTGCGTAAACGACTCCTTTGCAGCTGCTTAGGGTTTTAGTTTGTTGCGCGTGTATTTTATTGAGAGACGGAATTCTAGTGTGCTTTCAATATAAATTATAGCGTGAATAAGTTGTATTATTGACCGTACACGTGGATCTTTGGACTTGGATTGGTAGTGATGGTCCTGATGGATTTTGTGGTTACGTTGCTTATTTGTATTTCCGATTTGGGCCAACAAGCAGACTTTCCACTTTTAGGGCCTTCTAAACAACCCTTTGATCGAAAATCATACAAATATAATTTATTTTCATTCGTTTGACCAATTAAAAATATTCTTATTTTTTATTTAATTTTGTTTATATTATTATTATTATTATTATAAGCTACACAAATAAATTGTTTTAATAAAAAATATGTTACAATATTTAAAATAATCTCATTTTTATTTTTATATAAAAATATTCTCACAAAGAGAATAATAATAATATAATAAAAAATTAAAAATATATTAAGAATGCTATCAAAAAAATATTTTTTTATTTTATATATCAGATAGGATTAATTTTTTGTAATATAGATAGAAATATTTTTTATTTTCTTTAAAATAAGAATGAATCATAGAAACAAAAAAACAATTCTAATTATTAATAAAGACAACCTAAAAAAATAAAATTTTGTCTATTTTAAAGAAAATAAAATATATTTTTATTTAATATATATAAAAATTTAGAAAATTATTAATATTATATATATATATATATATATATATATATATATTATTGTTGTATTTATGAGCTTATGATTCTAATAAATAATTTTAATAAAAATAAAAATTTTTTGAATATTGCAATATTTTTATAAAAATAATTTAATAGTTAAAATTATCAGTTCAGAATAATAATATAAACAAATATAAATTAAAAAATAAAATTATTTAGACATTTTAATATTTTTAATTAGTCAACAAAGGATTAAATGAATAAAAATATTGTACTAGGAGAGGTTGTACAAAGTTCTACAAATTTTGTTCTCTATCTGTAGTTTCTATAAACCTCAGGGGAGGTCTATGGAAATACCCTTTTTTTGGTAACACTCCGCCTATGAATGTCTCTTCTTGTCCAAATCAAACAAGGAATCCTACCCATTTTCCTAATTCTTGTAATCCTTCAATACCACAGTTATAATCATATTATAAATATAATCATATTCTTACACTGATTAGGAATCCTAATCGGAATGAAACATCCTCAGTCTCAGCGATATAAATATGTTCCAGTTCTTTTGTTTCTCAATCTCATCATTAATTTCTACCATCCATCATGGAGAATTCAGAGAACAAAGATTTTTTGAAAGCTTTTGAGAATCTTCAAGTAAATTATGCCAATGTTGAAGAGACAATTCTTTCTGATTCTTCCTCTTCTTCTTCTTCTTCTCCGAATCAACCTCCAGCTCCAGCTCCAGTTGCATTGTATCCGGAAAGTATCTGGTCAGTTCAAGCTCCAAGATTGAGTGAAACAGGAAATTTCTCCGGCTCAAATCCACAATACCAGGCGATCTCCAGCTCTGATTTTCAACGGCCAAGCATAAACGTGGCATTCCAAGCAAACCCTTTTATGAAATCTGATAATATTATTCTTCTGCTGGCTCAGGATCCACAGGGATCGCAGTGCTTGCGGGAAAAATTGGTTTCTGGAGACTCCTGGATTACAGCCAAGACACTTTCAACAGTTTGCAGGTCTCCTTTCCAGTTTATGAAACACCAATACGGACGTTTTGTGTTTGGAAAGTTAATCGAGTCGTGTAACGAGCAGCAAAAGCTGACTATTACACGGAACATCACTTTTCCCACACAGGATCCATTATTTCTCGATGCAGCCATTGATAAATTTGGTTCTTCCTCTATCAAAAAGTTGATCAAAGTTATGGCAAAACCGCCCATGATTAGACACGTTATGTCAACTTTGGAGAGACTTTTCAATCAGTTGATGGTAAACAAATTTGGATCGTATATTATATTGCAATGCTTAGAATCCCGATACAGTCGGGTAAACGACTTGATATACCAAGCTGCGTTAGAACATTGTCTAACACTAGCATGCCATGAAAAAGGTTGCATCTACCTCAACAATTTCATCGATGAGATGAGCGGCTCGCGAAGAAATCAAATATTACACTTAATCTCCAAGAACGCCGACAGTCTCTCCGCCAATTCATTTGGTAACTTTGTCGTGCAGCACGTCTTGAAACTTGAAAACTTGGAACTGATCGAGAAAATCTGTTCCGCTTTGAGAGGACATTGCATTACTCTCTCCGTGAAAAAAGGAGGCAGCTTTGTAGTTCAACAATGCTTGAAGTATCCAACAATGGCGCATCACATAGTTGAAGAGTTTATCAACAGCAATCAAATTTTTCAGGTTGCGAATGACAAATACGGAAACTACGTGATTCAAACAGCATTGCAAGAAACAATGAAAGTGAATCGATTCGATCTTTATTACAGACTTGAGATGAAACTTCGACCTCAACTCCACACTCTTCAGTTCGGATACGGAAAGCATGTATATGATATTATTACAGGCAAGGGCAAGGCAACAGGAATTTGATCTGAGTTTTGTACTTCTGACCTCTACTACTAGTTGTATGGTGTGTAGCATACTTTTTTTGGTCCCTCCTTCGGGATTAATTGTAGCCTTCTTGTGCCTTTCTTGTTCCAGAATAAAATAGAGTTACGTTTCTATATTCTGCTGTTATTTGCCAACTTATGTTCGAAATCAAGCAGAACAAACAATATAAAGCACAACAACCAATTTTTATTTTCTTCGATGCAATGAATATAATTCTACATGAAGTATGAGGAATGAGGACAAAGAACAGAGGACAGAGGGAATCTCTTCTCATATGCATAGCATTAGACAATAAATTTCTGGCAAATGGATTAAATGGCAGAAAATTTTAATGTAGCCGTAATGTACAAATACAAGGTATCTGATTCATAATGAGCAAATGACATATCAATCCAACAGATTTTTAATATCTACAAATTAAAATCACAAAAACCTTTAGGACGTATATATGTGATCAGAGCATCAAAAAGAGGGAAGATAGAACTCAAGGCTCATTGCCAAAATTTTATCAGTTCAATTGACTTCTGACAATGACTAGGATCTATTAATACTTTCTAGCAAGCACAGGAGCTTTTGTATCATAATGAGATGATGTAATGTGGGAACTGGGCAAATATAGCGGATTTAGAGGAATCTGAAAAAATACCAACATTGTCAATCAACAACGAGAATAGAAACAACATTATTCATTAGCAAGTACAACGACAGATTTTCTTGATATCATACAACATTTCCAATCATCACTAGAAGAATATACAAATATTTGAAAACATTTAGCTCAAACATACCACTATTTATTCGAAGTAGAATCATTCCATCCGAAAGAATATGTTACATGTTTAAGAGAACTTATAAATGAAAAAAAACAAGAAATCTTCAATATTACCTTTATATATAGCTCATGATACCATCATCGTTACGAGAGTCATGAAGTAGCATAAATCTAGTATGTGTGGGAAGTCAAAGAATATAACATGAAACTAGTAGAAATGAGAAAATTACAGTGATAGATAATGACCTTTCATTGATAATACTTCAAAAATACTACAGTGTCCACAGCCATCAGCAGGGTAATAAGATCCAACCCAAAAATAGTTCTAGTACATATGTATAAGAATCCTACTGAATAGACAAAATTCTACTGGAATAGCACTGCAAAAACTGAAAAATCAAGTCAAAAGAATTTGTTCTTCTATATTATTCTCAGCAATTTGCCATATGTTAAAATATGTATTCCAAAAATGTTTGTTTTTTGATCTACTTTGGCAAACAGCAAAACTTTTTGATCATTTGGACAACAGATGTATTAAAATCTACAACTATTGTGTTACAATAAGTTTAGCCAAGCCCTTGAGATGATGAATAATCAATATTTGGTCAAATAGAAAACATCATCAGAAATTAAAAAAGAAATATCACACTTAATTGCCTTTTTTTTTTTTATAAATAAAGTATCTTCCAAACATTTTAATTCAATTTGAGTAACTTGCTCTTTTATCAAAGATCTCAAAAGTAAAAATTCTACAAAAAATTTATATGTCATGCCATTTATATCAGTTAGTTAACATATGAGAAGGATATGACCAGCTGTAACATATACTGATACCACCAAATCATTAAAACTGTCAATTGCTTTCCGGAACCTGTGAGAAAAGTAGAGATAAAAATTGTGAGATTTCATAATAATCAGGAGCCAGTAGACTTTTTTCAGCAAAGTTGACATGGATACTTATGAAGGACCAGACTCACGTGGAACCAGTAGTCCAAGCAAGATCCTGAACAATATCCAAAGCGGCATGCAACATGAATTATTGCAGCTGAGCAGCATCTTCTCTCTGCCATGAGGTAGATGGGATCAGGGTATGAGTGAGTATCTTACAAAGTGCAGGATTTTCCACCATATCTTTTCCATAACGTTACCCTATTTCACTTAAAAGAAACTTATGCTTAGCGTAGTTGCACAATAAAGTTGTGATTCACGACCCAAGAAACAATATCTTTTGTTAAGCTCAACTAAAATGAGTTCTAGTTATAAAAAGGTCCCCTCAGAAAAGTTGTATAAGATAGAGCCTTGGGCACAGCCACAGGTCCTTAATTTTTACCTCCCATTATACCATATATGCCATGAACCAGCACTACAATCAAATCCTCCCATTACACAGTAGAAAGTACTAAACTAAAAACCATATAAATGAGCTAAACCAATGCAACTCAATTAGTAAGTAATAAAAATGAAGAAATAAGTTTCAGTATGAGAAATAGAAAATTTTAAAAACAAGGGAAATTACCATGCTTTTGCAACCGGTCCAACTTTAGCTTCATATATAGGAATCTCATTCCTGCTCACAACGATAAAACAAGCAGTGGTTGACATCCCTTCTCTCTTACAAAACCTATACAAAATAATAGGATTAGAACTCCAAATATGATCCAATAAAGGAAGGTTCATTTCGGACTTGTGCACTTCTCTTTTCATTTTTATTGTGCTATTATGAGGATTGGACCAGTTTATTCTATAATTTTAACATCATCTCTGTTGAACTGCGCTGATATAAACTTAATTTTACATGAAAATATTCGCTCTCAACTACCCAATTATTCATCCGAGTATGAACAATTAAAGCAGTACAACAACATGAAAATGGATAGTCATGTCACATTAATTTAGGTAAAAAATGAACAATGACTCATTTTCCAAGACGAAAAAAAAAAACACCACTTATCACCATAACACAACCTTAAACTAATCAAATTGTTAATTTTATAAATAAATTCGTTTTCTATTTGGATCTAAAAGCCAGGGAGAGGGATATGTGAGTAAAGTGAAGATCTGAAACAGGAATGTCTTCAAAAGAACAAAAATATCAACGAAATAGAGTAAAGTAAAAAGACTTACAGACCGTGAGTTGCACTTGCAGTTGCAAATGCGGCGGCGATTTAATGGCTCTGCCAACGGAGATTGGTTTTAAATTTGAAGAAAACAAAAGCAACTCTATTCAGCTCGAATGGTCACGACTCGCGAGGCAAAACTAGTCGACAAGAAAGACGGTTCAGATAACGTGACATCCTGAGAGCACCCCACGTCAATTATCTATGACGCGTTGTGCCATCGAGAATTGACGTGGTACGCTCTCACGGTGCCATTGAGAATACGTGGTACGCTTTTAAAACATCACATTAATTCTCGTTTTGAATAATTAATTTTTTAAAAAAAAATTAAAAATATAATTAATTAATTTAAAAAATATAATTCTATATTAATTTTTTAAAAAAAATTTTAAAAATTAATAAAATATAAAAATATAATTAATAAAATCAAATATTAAAATATTAAAAAAATTTAATATAATTAAAATATTATAATATAATTAAAATATTAAATAAATTAAAAATAAATTAAATAATTTAAAAAAGTAGATATAATTTTTTAATTTAATATATATCAAATATAAAATATTAGATTTTTATTAAATATTATTAAAATTATAATATTTACAATAATCCAATTTAATATTATATAATTGAATATTATTAAATATTTATAATAATTAATATAATATTTAAATATTATATTATATTAAAAAATATAATTAATATTAAAATTTAATTAACGAAATAATTAATATTAGAATTTAATTAAGAAAAAATAGATGTTAGAATTTTATTAGATAATTTAATATAATTAATTAATTTTAAAAAATGATATTCTATATTAATTTTTTAAAAAAATTTTAAGGAAAAATTAATTAAAAATTTTAATTAATAAATTAATTAAATTAATTTTTCCTTAATAATGGTTTCATTGTGTATGTACACTGTACACATTCTCAGAGTTTTCGGTCCGTTCATTACCTTCCTCCCCAATTTCACATCGTAACCTGCAAGACAATTTGCTTATGTCCCCCCAAAGCATAAATTTAAAACATAGTGAAAATTTTGTTCATCATAAAGTCATTGTGTTCCATGAATTATTTAGTTAACAAACATATTTTAAATAAAAATTTGTATGATGATGTTAAAAAATAAATGAAATAAATTTTAATAAGCTACTTGATTAATTTTAACTATTTTGATAAAAACTTTGAGAAATGCATGATTACATCCTAATAATACCTTTGAATTGACCCTCTAATTGCATCCTAATAATACCTTTGAATTTATTAGTTATCTTGGTCAAATGTAAGTTGATTCTCTGAAGGTAATAAGAATCATTTTCCGGTAAATACCTTTGAATTTATTAGTTATCTTGGTCAAATGTAAGTTCATTCTCTGAAGGTAATAAGAATCATTTTCCGGTAAATAGATTGAACTAATAGAATTAATTTAACTAACCACCAAAAAGATTGGATACCAAAGCAGAAAAAGAGATTAAAAAAATGAACGTTTTTGTTTTTGTTTTTGTGTATTATTGAACTAACGCCTACGCTTCGTTTTTAAAGAGATTCTTCAAAATGATTTACTTAATTTTGATTAATTAAACACTTAAACCGTTTGGTTAGATCCCATATCATTATATTCCCTAAACTAACCATTAGCAACCTAACCTTCTTATGGTTGGGCGGTTGGCTTTCCACATACAATTCAGATGTCTGTTTTTTAAACGCACACTTGTTTATATTAAAAATTAAATCACATCTTCAATATTAATTTATATGTTTTCATATTAATAAATATTAAATATTAATAGTGCTTGTTAGATAAAAAAAAATAATAGTATTAATAGAGGTGACAAATGGGCCGGACCAGCACGGTCCGGTATGAAAATAACACGTAAACAGTAAAACCTGGCACGATCCGACATGATATGCAGTAAAAACACGGTCCAGTCCGATCCGACCAAAGAACCGTGCTGGGCCTAGAATTCAAGCCCACGGGCTCGTGCTTGGCACGGCCCGCGCCATGTCAAGCCTGAGCCCTTCAAGAGCCGTGCCAATCATGACCCCGTTGGCCTGATAAGGCACGGCAAGACCCTTTATATTGAGTCAGACCGTGCTTTTACTGTTTTCAACGGTTCCTAATAAAAAAAATTTGCATTTGATAAATTGATAAAACTAAAAAATCTGGCATTTCATAAGCAGCATTAAAAAATTTGGCATTTGATAGACAGCACGTTTGTAAATTTTTACCAAATACATTTCTATTCATTTGATATGCATCTCATAATCAGAATCTAAATCCAAATTCAATTAATTCATAATAATTCATAATCAATCATGGATAAATTTACATTACATCTAAATTGAATTAATTCATAATCATTGATGATTATAGATAAATTTACATCATTATATGACAGCACATTCCAACTATGTTGGCACCCACTGTCCTATCTATCATTTGTAATTCATCCATAATCAAGTAAGGAAATAATCCTTCAGAACCAAATCCATACATAACCATTTAATACATAACTAAATACCAGAAATAAAATCAGAAATTCAGAATCAAAACCAAGTAACAGTCCCAAAGCTAAAGTACCCAAAACCTAATAGAACCTAGCCAAGTACTAGAATCATAACCAAGCATCAAAGGTTGGAAATGACTCAAATCAAATACCAGAAACAGAACCCATGTCAGGACCAAATTGATCAAAGAAAATTATAACCAATAAAACTAATTCTGACCAACATTATAACAATCTATTTCCTCCTCAATAACTTGATTTATATTTTCAATTCTATCTTCTGCATCCTTCCAATCCTTCAAGCATATCAAACAATCCAAAACTTTCGATGATAGTCTTGATCTCATTTCATCCAGCACCCTGTTCTCTGTACTAAAAGCAAATTTTGATGCAACTGTGGACACCGGAGGAGTTAATAGATCACGAGCCATGGTGGATAGCATAGGAAAAACTCTTTCATTTGCTTTCCACCATCGTAAAACATCAAAATTTCTTTTTTTCTTCAAGAGTAAACAAATTAGAATAATCAATGAAAACATATTTTCCCAATTCATGAAACACACTATTTGAACCACCAACATGAGTTCTGATACTACTCAAAATTTTTCAGGATGGAGTATCAGCCACAAGCTCATTACTACTATAAACAGTTTGTGTATTTATACCTGTCATATTCTAATATTGAACATAAACATCATTAAAAGATTTTTCTCTATCATAACCATCCAAATCAAAGTTAACATTCAAATTTTTGGCAGTTTCATTAACTAATGCAATAGAACCAGAAAGATTGATCTTAGGATCCATCACTGCTGCATATACAAATAATTTAGGAATATCCTTCCAATATTTTTTGAATTTCTCTTCCATAACAAAGCAAACCATCATAAACTCATCAATATCTCTATAACGATAAAAAATATAACTAATATCATGTAAATAGTTCAAAACACAGGAAGAAGTTGAAGAATAAACACGTGAATATAATAATGTAATATCGTAAAATGCTTTCAGAAAATTCATAAAAGTAAAAGCCATATTCCAATCAGCAGTTGAGATATAAACATCACCTAATTTTTTATTATAATAATGAGTAATTGCATCACTATAATTAACACAAGATTTTAACATTAAATAAGTTGAATTCCAATAAGTTTTCACATCAAGCATGAATCTCCTAGACTGTAATCCATAATGTACTAAAGTAGAATTAAACTCTTGCATCCTAGAACCATGTGAAGCTATATACTGTATAACATCTCTAATTTTATCTATATGACACTAAATTAGATTTAATCTATCTTGTATAATCAAATTAACAATATGACAAACACATCTCAAATGAAAAAAACTATAAACCAAAACCACGTACAGGAGATAAATTATTAATAAACATGTCAATGGTAGCAGTATTTACAGATGCATTATCAAAAGTAATGTTAAAAATTTTATCATGTATTTCATATTCTCTAAGTAAAATCATCATTGCATTGAAAATAGCAAATGCATTATGCGGATATTCTAATTCACAAAAAGCAAGAATTCTTTTATGTAACATCCAACTATCATTAATGTAATGAGAAGTAATGCAAATATAGCCCAAACGATTACATCTAATCCAACAATCAGAAGTAACAGAAACAACTCCTTTAAAACAAGTAAAATTTACAATCAAATTTTTTTTAACTTGATCAAATAATTTAATAATATCACTCCTACATGTATTTATAGGAACTAATTTAAAAGCAGATTGAACATACCTTCTCATGAATTTTTCTAACATTTTGTCCTCTGTCTGAGTGAATGGCAATTCACTTGACACTATCCATTTAGTCATCCCTTCTCGCATATTTTCATGTGAGTATCTAAAACAACTAATATTATCCCCGGATGTATTGTGTGCAAGCACAGATTGGGTACCATCCCTAGAAGCAGCATGCATTTGACTATATTTATCAACATGTCTTTTTAAATGTCTATTTTCATTGGCACTTGAATAACTTAATGCTTTTTTACAAAAGTTACAGATAGCTTTATTTTTCATTTGTCTGGAAGTATTAGGCCTATGCTTTAATGTAAAAAAATTCTATATAACAGATATTCTTACCCTTTTAGAACTTGATACACTAGATGTAAAAGAAGAACTAGTTCCAATGTTATCATGTTCAACAAACATTATCTCACAGATATAATATATTATATTTACCTGCACTTACTTTGTAATCACAAGAGCTATAATGGCAAGGAAACAGACAAATACAGAAGCTATGTCATCAATCTAGGGTGTAATATAAACGATTAAAAAAACAATCATTAGGACAGGAAAAAACATTTAATAAGATTGATAGCAAATTACAAATAAATAAAACAACAGAATTTAATCAAGTTAACAACATTATAGGTTTGGCAAACAAAGACAGACCGTAGCTCTTTCCCTAATAACAAATAAAAGAATTTTAGCATACCTCATTTGTTATTTATTATTAAGAACGGATACTACCAACTAATGATATGGATGAATTAGACAATTTCTGACCATTGGATTAAACCAATACTAACACAATATGAACAATAGAATACACATTTATAAAACAGAAGTAATATATTAATCAATAATCATTTAAAACAAAAGTAGAATTCAAGCATCATGTATATTCAACTTCACATACATATTCATACAAGAGTGAATATACAATACACATAATTCAGAGAGCATGTTAATCAAACAATCCAAGTGAATTAGATAATGTAATACGTGGCATTGTCGCAGAAAGTTAGCCTGTCACTAAACCCTTTCCCCTTTGTGACAGGAACATAGGATTGTAGTTTTGGGGGTATGGTTATCAATCTTCAGCCTATATACTATATTATCTCATACACAGAGGATAGATACATGTTCATAATATAGAACAGAACAGAAGCATCATGTACTTTATATGCATATTCATACAAGACAGAATATATAGCACACATAATTCAGAGAGCATGTTAATCAAACAATCCTAGTGAATTAGATAATATGGTACGTGGCATTGTCGCAAAGAGTTAGTTTGTCACTAAACCCTTTTCTCTTTTGTGGAAGGAACACGGAATTGCAGTTTTGGGGGTATGGTTATCAGTTTTCAGCCTATATACCACATTATCTCATACACAGAGGACAGATACATGTTTATTACATAGAACATAACAGAAGCATCATGTACTTTATATGCATATTCATATAGGACAGAATATATAGCACACACAATTCAGAGAGCATATAATCAAACAATCCCACTGAATTAGATAATACGGTACGTGACATTGTCGCAGAAAGTTAGCCTGCCACTGAACCTTTTCCCCTTTATGGGAGGAACACGGGATTGCAGTTTTTAAAGCATGGTTATCAGTTTTCAGCCTATATACCACATTATCTCATACACAGAGGACGGATGCATGTTCATAATATAGAACAGAACAATTGTGATAAATATATTTACCAAGTAATATTGAATACACATTCATCAAGACAATATTAATCCAACAGAACAAAAACACCACTCGCAATAGTTTATAACATCTTTATCATTTAAGACAGAATACACATTGATATTAAAAATATTAATCCAACAAACATATCACATTTATAATCATGCCAAATGCATTTATAGAGGACAAGGATCTTCATGAATCCATAAATTAAATCCAAGAATAGATCTGGTTCATTGAACTTCAACTTTAGATAAGGCAAATCAAGTAAAATAGAATGACATGAGAGTTTATCCGTTAAACAGAACACAAATCATTCATAAAAAATTTATAAATATTTTAAGATTCATGTATGAAAACATAAAAAAATAACTTAAATCAAGAGTTCATATATAGAACGAATCCACGAAGTCAAGCAAAGAACAGATCTGGTTAGGGTTTATTTAGCTTTAGATAAAGAAAATTAAACAGAACATAGAGTTATTAGTCATGCAGAACACAAATCAGAACCAGAAAGGTTATAATTATTTTAATATTCGTGTATGAAAACGTCAAAAACTAACATAGATCAAGAGTTCCAACACACTATAGAAAACAAATCTACGAAATCAAGCAAAGAACAGAGTATGCTTAGAGTTTATTCAACTTTAGATAAAGAAAATCAAACAGAACAGAGAGTTATTAATCATGCAAAATACAAATCAGAATTAGAAAGATTATAATCATTTTAAGAATCATGTACAAAAAAAATAAAAAACTAACTTAGATCAAGAGTTCGAACACACTACAGAGAACGAATCCACGAAGTTAATCCAAAAATAAATCTAGTTCGTTCAACTTTAGCTTTCAACCGTTTCGAATCTTCAGATATGCAAATATAAAGAATTTTCTACGGTCATTAGTCATACAAAAAACACATATCATTTGAAGATTCGAACAAAAAATATAAATATTAATGAAAAATTAAAAAAAGACAGAAATTTAAAATACTCACCACAGAAAGCCCTAAAATCATAGATACAGTGTTGATCTTTAAGAATTCAAGAATCAAAACGATTAACAATCAAAGTTTTTTCAAATACAGTAAGAGAGAAGTTAGAAAAAGCAATAGAACGAGAGAGACGAAGAGATTGTAAAATAAAATTAGGGTTAGTATTTGAAAAAAACTAGGTTTATATAGTATGATCCAACGATCACAAATAAGCCACTTTAATTCTATATTCATTCTGACGGTTGAAATTTTGTTTTAATTTATAGATATCTAACGGTTAGTATTGTTTGCTACAATTTCGAGATTATCCAACAGACCAAATTGATTCAATCCAACGGCTTAGATTTGTTCCAAATCTCAAAATATCTTCAATTTAACGGTCATAATTTTTATAAATCTCGAGGAGGCTCGAATCCTAAAACGGTTTGATCCAACGATCATAAATTGCCTACACATATTTTAATCCAAGGATAATAATTGATTAATCTAACAGTCAGAATTCATTCTAATCCCGAGATCAATCCAACGAACAAAATGAATTCAAATTCAATCCAACAGCTATATATTGTCTACGATTCCAGATCAATTCAACGATCAAAATGGCGAAGATTTGACGGTCAAAATTGGTCTTAATTATTAGTATGTAAATTCAATGGTTAAAAAAATTCAAATTCATAAGATTTTAAATTTTTAATCGAACGATCTTATTTAAATTCATCATTTCAAATCCAACGGTTAAAAATTAATGTATTATTATTATTTATTTATTAAATTTATAATTTTTAAAATTTTTTCAAATACAATTATTAATGTTTTTAATTATAAAATATAATTTATAAATTATGATCATATTATTAAATTTATATTTTTATTTTAATTTTTGATATCATAATTCATAAATTTCTTTTACATTTTACATTTTTCATTTTATTAATATTTTTAAACT
Organism: Trichilia minutiflora; assembly: GCA_035590515.1. Classification (NCBI taxonomy): domain Eukaryota; kingdom Viridiplantae; phylum Streptophyta; class Magnoliopsida; order Sapindales; family Meliaceae; genus Trichilia; species Trichilia minutiflora. The sequence goes on from JAVXUL010000010.1 coordinate 1,106,471, forward strand.
A
>JAVXUL010000010.1:1109088-1135552 GCA_035590515.1 Trichilia minutiflora
TCGATTTTATTAATTTATAAAAATATTTTAAATATTTTATTATTTATATATTATTAAAAATTCCGTTTTTACGTTCCTATTTTTTAAATAGAAAACGATTTTAATTAAAATCGCGATTTTGATAATCTTGTTAAAGACTATAAACTATTTCGAAGCAAACAGTAAAGGGAAACGAAAAGAAAACAGTGCCAACATATAGGAAACACCAATAGTAAGGCCTTACCTCGCCAAGAGAATCACCACTAACTTCTTGTGAGATCCTCTTGTCAAAAAAAGCTCGGCTGCATGATTACATTGAATATTGATAAGTTCACTCAAACTAACACATAAACTCTCAGCAGCAGACAACCATAAATAAGGGGTAAAAAAGCCAAACCGTTGACCATCTCAGGCCGTGAGAATAACATAAAAATGAAAATATTTCAAAACTTTTTTTAATCACAATTTCAACACTAGAGACAATACACAAATGAATTTTGAGCGCAAGATAGGTAGAAAACCAGCTCATGCAAGTACGAAATGACAGCATCTAAATTGTTCAAAAACTTGCCATGGTATCACAATTTCAGTGGGGAATAAAGCATTTACTTGTAGAAAACAATGACATCAAAGATCTTTTCAATGCCACACAATGGATCTGACAAAAATAACGATATAATATACAAATTCAGGCATAGAATCACAAAGGGAAAAACTTCGTCCTGCTTTAAGTCCTCTGTATCTTCATTAGGCAATAAACTAGTATTTCATCAAAAACTTTAAACTCATTCCTCACTCAAGGACAAAGAGAACACAAAACAAATCATAAATTCGCATATTCCTAACTGTTATACTTCACAAAACAACAAAACGTCAATACAAATAAGCCAAATAGGTTATGTTATCCCAGTTGGTTCAATTTAGTTTTCTATCTGAGATTCATAACATTAAGAAAATACAAAAATTTCGATCACCGCTCTTACTTTCTCATCACCAAAACAGAGGTAAGAACCCATACAACGAATTCCTCGAAATAAATACAAGATTCAAGGCTAGAAAACGACTTACAGTTTCTGGTCATCATCGATTTCAAGTTTTTTCTGGCACCCAGTGGTGGGATTTGCAATATTGAACTGAAACAAACGAAAACAAAAGCCACGTAAGAAGATTTAAGAGAAATTTCAAAATTACACAATATTAAAGCATAAAATTTCAAAACAAAAAAATTCATCAAGAACCTTCATTTTGTTCAATGGAGTCTGCGGCTAATGCAACTGGTTAGAAAGCAATAGCTTCAACTCTGTCCTTCGCAAACGACTCCTTTGTAGTGGATTAGGGTTTAGCGTACGTGTGTAGTTAGTGAGAGAGGGAATTCTTGTGGGCTTTCTTATATAAATTATACTGTGTGTCAGTTGCACGATCGACCGTACACGTGGATTAATTTGACGATCCTGGTGGAATTTGAGATTGGGCTTTGGTTAAGTGGCTTATTTGTACTTTGGATTTGGGCTAACAAAGTGAAACAAGGAATCCAACCCAGGTTCCCAATTCTTGACATCATAAATCCTTTCTAATCCTTCAACACAACAATTATAATCATATTCTTACACTGAACTCCGAAGGAAAACATCCTCAATCTCTGAAATATAAATATAGCTCTGCTCTTCACTTCCTCCTCAATTTCCTCGTTAATTGTACCATCAATCATCATGGAGAATTCGGACAACAAAGTTCTTTTGAAAGCTTTTAAGAACCTGCTAGTAAATAATCCCAATGTTGAAGAGACAACTCTTGCTGTTTCTTCCCCTTCTTCTTCTTCTTCTTCTTCTTCTTCTCTGAATCAAGCTCCAGTTCCAGTAGCATTGTATCCGGAAAGTATGTGATCAGGATATTTCTCCAGTTCAAATCCACAATAGGAGACGATTTCCAGCTCTGATTTTCAATCTCCAAGGGCAAACGTAGCATTCTAAGCAAACCGTTTTGAGAATTCTGATGATAGTATTCTTCACCTGGCTCAGGATCCGCAAGGCTCACTGTACTTACGGGAAAATTTGTTTTCCGGAGACTCCAGGATTACAGCCATGACACTTCTATCGGTTTGCAGGAATTCTTCCCAGTTTATGAAACATCAACACGGACTTTTTGTGTTCGGCAAGTTAATGGAATCGTGTAACGGGCAGCTGCGGGTGATTATTACATTGAAGATCACATTACCTTGACAGGATCCATTATTTCTCGACGCCGCAGTTAATAAATTTGGCTCTTCCTCTTATCGAAAAGTTGATCAACGTGATAGAAAAATTGCCGATAATTCGCTACGTTATGTTAACTTTAAATAGACTATTCAATCAGTTGATGATAAACAAATTCGGATCGTCTATTACAATGCAATGCTTTAATCCTGATACAGCCGGGAAGCCGACTTGATATATCAAGCTGCGCTAGAACATTGTCTAACACTAGCATGCCATGAACAAGTTGCGTCTACCTCAGAAATTTCATCAACGCGATGAGCTTTTCGCAAAAAAATAAATAAATAAATAAATATTACACTTAACAGTCTCTCCGCCAACTTAGTAACTTTGTCTTGCAGCACGTCTTGAAACTCTAAAGCCTGGAACTGATCGAGAAAATATGTTCCGCTCTTAGAGGACATTGTGTTACTCTCTCCATGGAGAAAGGAGGCAGCTTTGTAGTCCAACAATGCTTGAAGTATTCAACCAAGAGTTTTTCAGGTTGCAAATGACAGATAGGAAAACTGTGTGATTCAAACAGCATTTCCACAAACAATAAAAGCGAACAGATTTGGTCTTTATTACCGACTTGTGACGAAACTTCAACCTCGTCTCACCGCTCATCGATTTAGATACGGAAAACATGCATATAGTATCATTACGGCCAACAGGAGTTACGTCTAACTATTAGTTGTATGGTGTGTAGAAACCCTTGTTTGTCCTCTCAGATTAATTGTACCCTTGTAGTGTTTTTCTTGTCTCAGAGTAAAATTGAATTGCGTTTATACAGACTGCTATTATTTGCCAATTTACGTTACCCAACTCAAGCTGAATAAACAATATAAAACACAAGTACCAATTTTTAATTTTTTTTGTTGCTTGCTTCGGTATTTCGAATAACAGAAAAAAACCAACCAGGCGAGCTCCAAATCTTCAAACATAGAAGAAATTATTTGATTCTAGGAAAATGAGTAGTGAAATATAAACTAAAATAATTCTACGTGAAGACAGAGGACAGAGGTAATCTCTTCTCATTTGCATAATTTAGCATTCCTCTGACAATAAGGTTCCATGGATGAAATCGCAGGATATTTTAATTAATGAATAATGCACAAATAAAAGGAATTTGATTCATAACGAGCAAATGACATACCAATCCAACAGATTTTTTTAATATCTACAAATTAAAATCACAAAAAACTTTAGTACGTCTTTATGTGATCAAAGCATTAGAAAGAGCAGTGATTGAACTTAAGGTGTGATAGAAACTTGCAAGCTCAATCTCAAAACTTTATCAGCTCAATTTACCTCTGACAACAAATAGTATCTACAGATACTTTCTAGCAAGTGCACGAACTTTTGTATCGAAATGAGATGATGTAATACGGGAACCAGGCAAGTATAGCGGATTTAGAAGAATCTGAAAATTCCCAACATCATTCATCAACAAAACGAATAAAAGCAACATTATTCATTAGAAAGTACACCAACAGATTTTCTTGATATCATACAACATTTCCAAGCATCACTAGAAAAACATACAAATATTTGAAAACACATAGCTCAAACATACCAATATTTGTGCAAAGTAGAATCATTCCACCATAAAGGTAAGGAAATGTTATGCATTTAAGAGAAATTATAAATTGAAAAACTTCATAAAAGAGGCAAGAAATCTTCAATATTACCTTTATATACAGCTCATGAACATCTTGGAAAAAACTCTTGATACCATCATCGTTACGAGAGTCATGGAGTAGCATAAATCTTGTATGTATGGGAAGTCAAAGAAATAACATGAAAATAGTAGAAAATGAGAAAATTATGGTGACAGACAATGTCCTTTCACTGTTAATTGCAGTGACCACAGCCATCAGCAGGGTAATAAGGATGCTATCCAACATAAAAATAGTTCCAGTACTTATGTATAAGAATCCTAATGAACAAACAAAATTCTACTGGAATAGCGCTGCCAAAATAGAAAAATCAAGTCAAAGAATTTGCACTTATATTATTCCCAGCAATTTGCAATATGTTATAGATATGTATTCCCAAAATGTTTGTTTTATGATCTAGTTTGGTGAACAGCAAAGCTTTTTGATCTTTTGGACAGAAAAGATGTATTAAAACCTACAACTATTGTGCTACAATAAGTTTAGCCAAGCACTTGACATGATGAATAATCGATATTTGGTCAAATAGAAAACATCATCAGATCACACTTAATTGCTTTTTTTGCATAAATAAAGTAGTATCCAAACATTTTGATTCAATTTTTTGAGTAATTTGATTTTCTATTAAAGATCTCAAAAATAAAAATTCTACAAAATATTTATATGTCATGCCATTTATATCTTAGTTAACATATGAGAAGGATATGACCAGCCGTAACATACACTGATACCACCAAATCATTAAACCTGTCAATTGATTTCAGGAACCTGTGAGAAAATGTAAAGATAAAAATTGTGAGATTTCATAATAAACAGGAGCCAATGGAATATTTTAGCAAAGTTGACATGGATACTTACAAAGGATTAGAACTTACATGGCACTAGTAGTCCAAGCAAGGTCCTGAACAATATCCAGAGCAGCATGCAATATGAATTGATGCAGCTGAGCAGCATCTTCTCTCTGCCATGAGGTAGATGGGATCAGGGTATATATCTTACAAAGTGCAGGATCTTCCACCATACCTTTTTCATAATGTTACCCTATTTCACTTAAAAGAAACTTATGCTTGGTATAGTTGCACAGTAAAGTTGTTATTCACGACCCAACAATAACAACTTTTTGTTAACTTCAATTAAAATGAGTTCTAGTTATAAAAGGGTCCACTCTCAAAAGCTGTATCAGATAGAGCCTTGGGCACAACCACAGGTCCTTAACTTTTACCTCCTATTGTACAATATATACCATGAACAAGGCACTACAATCGGTATAAAGTACTAAACCAAAAATGAAATAAATGAACTAAACCAATGCAACTAAATGGTAAGTAATAGGATGAAGAAATAAGTGTCAGTATGAGAAATAGAAAACTTTAAAAATACGGGAAATTATCATACTTTAGCAGCCGATCCAACTTCAGCTTCATATATAGGAATCTCATTCCTGCTCACAATGATAAAACAAGCAGTGGTTGCCATCCCTCCTCTCTCACAAAACCTATAAAAAATAATAGGATTAGAACTCTGAATTCGAACTTATAAAGGTGGTTCATTTCAGACTTATGCTCTTCTCTTCTCATTTATTTCGTGTTATTATGAGGATTGGAACAGTTTAGTTATTCTATAATTTGGATTGGAGTTAACATCATCTCTGTTAAACTGCTCTGATATAACTTAATTTTACCAGAAAATATTCACTCTAACTGATCCAAAAAAAAATTCATATAAGTTTAGTGTGACAACGCTAGAAAAAGTAAAGCAACGTAAAAATGGATAATCACATCACTTTAATTTATGAAGAAAAATTAAAATAACCCAAGAAGGAAAAAAAAAGTAAATCTATAATATATCTCTTATCACCATAACACAGAGCTATAAGCTCAATAGATTAAAAGATTAAATTAGTAATTTTACAAACAAATTCCTTTTCTATTTGGATCTAAAAGCCTAGGACGAGAGATATGTGAGTAAAGTGAAGATCTGAAACACGAATGTCTTCAAAAGAACAAAAAGTTCAACAAGATGCTATAACGTAGAAACACTTACAGATGATGATTTGCACTTGCAGTTGCAGATGCGTAGTGATGCGGTGGATCAGGCGACGGAGATTGGTTTAAAATGGAAGAAAACTTGGGAAATGGCAAATAAGGTCGCTGGGCAAAAATAGTCGACGGGATTTGGAGCTTCCTCAGTGATTCAATGTGACAAAGACTATGGAGTTGGAGGAAAATACAAACGGTTCAATGACACGTGTCTCATAATGAATAATTATAAAAAAATATATGAGAAAGTAATTTACTGCTGATCTGAAATGTTTTATATCAATAGAAATATGCAAATTCAATCCCATTCATCCTAAATCGAACCAAACTGTTTGGTTCAATGACACGTGTCTCATAATGAATAATTATAAAAAAATATATGAAAAAGTAATTTACTGCTTATCTCAAATGTTTTATATCAATAGAAATATGCAAATTCAATCTGATTCATTTTAAATCGATTTTAATTATATTAGTTTTAAAAAAATTTGAACCAATCTATTTATTAATAATTTATATATCATTATTATTATTTTAAATTAATTTTAAACAATAAATATCAAACTAAACTATTTAAATAGATATTGATTATATTTATCATTATTATATAATAATATTGATATTATATAAATATCAAACTAAACTATTTAAATAGATATTGATTATATTTATCATTATTATATAATAATATTGATATTATATGATAAAATAATATATTAATTACTCTATTAATATTATTTAATAAAATAATAAATTTATTATTTTAAAATTATATCAAAAATAAATTAAAATATAAATTTTTATCTTTTAAATTTAATTTAAGTTAATAAATTATTTTAATTTAAATTAAAGACCTAATCCTCGAATTTAAATAAATCCAAATTGTATAATACAATTTAGATTAATTGCAATTTGTCATATATTATTAGATTAAATTAGATTATTTTCAATCAATTTAAAATTTCATCTCAAACCGATCCAAACTACAAACATCTACTCCTATACATCATTCAACATTATATAAAATAAAAATAAAATAAAAAATCTAAAAAATAAAAATAATGTATCTAAAATTAAAACTTTAATTTTAAAAACTACCCATATTATTTCATCAATTTGTTTGAATTCTTAATACATAATTAATTTTTAATATTTAATAATACTTTCATTTTTGTTTATGTTAATATTGACATAAAAAAATAGAGAAAAAATCAAAATATAATGTCAAAGATTTAAATGTTCGACATTTTGCCATTCCTTAATATTCACTGGTTTACTTAGCATGTAAAATGTATAAAACATAACATCCAATGTGAATTTGTATATAGCTTAACAATTCAGTCCTAAAATATTACAATATTGCATCAAATTGCTAATAATAACAACTTATAACATGTAGATAAATAACCTAAGATATAGATAATAAATTATCCTGAAATGCAGGATTCCATATACAGCCATAATAATGTTAAGAGAGGCAATTTATCAATTCAGCCTGTAAACAGATAATGGACATTTGCTGGTAAGGAAAATGTTAAGGACCTATATTGTTCAATCTCTCCCAGATTCTTAAGACATTGCACAAAAGAAGTCATTGTCTTCTTGAACTTTTTATCACTTAACTGCAAACATAATGATTAATCGCGACAAGGGTACAAAAACAATGCTGTAATAATCCTTCAACTTAATCTTTGATAGAAAATTGAGTCTTCAATCTTTCAACAAGGTGTGGCAATGTCTTGATGCTGTCATCTATTGAAAGGTTAACGCATGCTTCCAAATCGTTTACAGCTTCAGTTCCAATCTTTTGAAGCTTAGCTGACTCAAACTTGTCTTGGCAAACCATTAGAGATCTATTCAACCTCTCCTGTAACCAACAGAAAAATATCACTTAAGAAACTCATTAATAGTTAAAGATTAGAACCTTTCGTTGCTGCATTGAGCCATAAACTCATGCCAGTTCTCGGAGGAACTCTCAAGAATAAAACAAAGAGATCAAGAATTTGATATTGCAAAGTTACTGAGCAGGTACACAAATAGTAATGTAAATATTCATATTATTCATTTCTTCATAGTAAAATCAGCTTTAAAAAATGAATCTTATCAACTAGATATTTGATAATCACAGGAATAATAATACAAACTTAACCAATATGTTTCTGAAACAAAGATTTTTTGTATGCGATAGTAGCTGTAAGTTGTAATACTGCTCCATGTATGATAACAAAAACAATTTGCGGTTGTTAGTCACCTAATTGTAGTGGTTATGTACAGTTAATGAAGAAGTCATCGATCAAGGCTCTTAAAAATCTGAATATTCAGTTACAATCAGCTACAAGTTCTGATCAGTCAATCAATAATCCGTAAATATACCACAAGAATAGGGGGTTATTTTTGGGAAATTTAGGACAATAGGCTTTGAAGTAATTAAAGAAAGAGCTTAACAGCCGTTTCTAGGTTAATAAAAGCTCCTAACAACTAAATGCAATGAAGCGTCTGAAATTCAAGAAACCACGTTGCTATAAGTCAAATCTACACTAATGAACTTCAGGATAACAGGATATTATTCCTTTTCACTAGTTGAGGAGGCTAGGGATAGAAAGGGATGTTTAAACTTTTAAAACATAAGGTTCTTTTGCGTTCAAAGAACTAGCTAAAGTGGAATTACCAAACAAAGAACTAAAAACTAAAGAAGCCATTTAGATTTTTAAAAAAAAGAAAATGTGAAAGAATCATTAGAGTGGAAAAGGTACCAGATACAACATTCTAATACACGAACTTCACCTTACGAAATTACCATCCCGATAATGTATCTGTTAAGTAATAAGCCATCTCCCAATGATTCTTCTATTTCTATATTCTATTCTCAAAATTGATTGGATATCTTTATCAAATTTCACAAAACAATGGGCCAAGTAATTTAGGTATGCTAGTTGTTTGTATCCCAGCATAAAAAATAAATCTGAAAATTATATAAATTGTGATACATAGCATATCAGCGGTAAATCTAAATGAAGATAAGAGCAACAGGACCAACTGACCAGACAAATCAATAGGCCAGGCAGAGAAAGATTGAATAATACAACACCAATACTAGCAGAAAACTTTGCTTCAAAGCATTTTTCTGTTTAAAGAAGAGTGCAATGAAATGCTATCAACCAAATCAAGTTCTAAAAAAATGAACTTACTTGAAACTTTGCCATCTCATTCTCAAAATGCTGCTGAGCTCTAACAACCGGCACACTGCAATTTTCAACGCAACTGCTTATCTCTTCTTGCTTTCTTCTCCTGTCAAAGCACTCATATGCACATTTGAAGTACGCTTGCTGCAGGCAATTATCATTCACACAATCAATCAATGCAAAGCTATGTTTAACTATAGAAGATTAGAAAAAGAAAAGCCAAAATGATAGAAATACAACATAAATTTATTTTTTCTTGTACTCTAATTAGCAATTCAAAAACAAACCTACTTCTCTAAATCAAATTCCAACCCAGAAATTCATCCCAACAAAAAAAAACACCGTCAGAGATATAAGAAGTTAATTATAACGCAAACCCATTAAACAAAGTTTACGTAGCTCAAATAAAAATCAATGTTTGCAGCATACCAGTCAGAAATCAGACATACTCACATGAAAAGAACAAGCAAAAAACCCTAATTTGCAAAAAATAAATAAACAATATAAGAGGGGAAATGAGAAAGAGAACAAACCTGAAGAGTGAAATTGATATGATCTTGTACAGGAGCAAGATGGGCTTGAGCAGCTGCGTTAACTTCCTCAAGTTTTCTTCTCATTCTCTCTGATACGATTTGCTCCTCCATTGCTGCTATGTGGTTCATCTTCTCTCCGTTTCTTTCTTATACTCACTTCTCTCCTTGTTTCTGACGCATAAATTGTGCAGGGGTTTAGGGCATTAACCGGCAACTCTGTTTTGGTTTATAACTTTACGGTGATTAAACAAAAATGACCTATTTTTATAGCATTTACTCAAAAAAAAAATCACCTCACAAACGTTCAATAAAAAATGATCCACTTACTTTTTTTTAACTAAATTATCCTTTATTCTATAAAAAAATTTATTTATCTCTAATATAATATTAAGTCTCACAAATTCATATGTGTGGCATCATTTGATACAAATTTTATAAAAAATTTCGTTTTTAGCTTAAAGAATCAATAATTTCTATATGAAGATTAAAGTAATAAAAAAATTTTTGTACTTTTATTTAGTAGAATATAAAAAAATTAGTGTTTCTTTCATTAGAATTTTACAAGAAAATGATATACTGTTCATATAATACACTAGAGAGTAACCGCCCACTCTTTAATATATTGTCATCCAGTACGTCAGAGAGTGGGCTATCACTCTCTAGAGTGTTGGTACAAAATCTTTTACAAAATTTCTTTTGAATGTAACAATTATCTTTGATATTTAAATGGCTATTTAAAATAAATTATTATATATTTATTACAGTTATGACTAGAGTATTAATGATCATAATATGGTTTGGAAGTTCATGGGAAACAACATCAAATAGTACTAAGATATATACTAACGGAACCACCATACCTTGTTGTGTAGATTCAAGCATCAGTTATGAACGTTTTGTTGAAATGTTGTATAAGATGTATGGGATAAATCTCGTTAAGTTTATAATTGAAATGAAAGCTATGTTTATGAAAAATATACTTACAACAGATATTAATAATGAAATGAACTTCCGAGCATTCATCAATGCCAATAATCCAACTTATATTGCGAGTATGAAGAGTTATTATCCGTTGTTTGTTACCACTAAACTTGTTGGTGGTGCAGAACATGTTAGATCCAATATTGTGCAACGTTGTACTAGAATTAAAGCTCCTGCACCCGTATTTAAAATCATCTAGAGGAAGTAATATACTGAGGGACACGATTCCAGTGGTGACAACATAAGTCCAATACAGGCATAAAATGTATACGAATAGTCTAGAAGTTCGACAATAGTACTCTCCACCTATTCAAGTTGAAGAGCCACAAAATATTGGGTATTATGGTCATCAGTAGGAAGATGCTAAGCATGAGCAACAGCAAGAGCACAAGCATTATGATATCGAGAGAGACTACGGTGATAATGTTTTTAACAATGAGGATAGAATTGACATAGAAAACATCGATGGACTCTATGTCCACAAGAGTAGTTCAATAACTCAGTCGTCCTCATCAAATCAGTTCATTAGATATTTGCCCTCAATTCTACCAGCTACAACCATATCAAATGATGCTTCATCAAGCACAAGAGTGGGTGACGTGTGCATCGATCATATTTTTAACACTAAATAGGAATTTCGTGATAAATTATGTATGATGGCAATGAAAAATCACTTTGAGATAAAGATTTATAAGTCAAGCATGGATTGTTTTGAGGCAAAGTGCAGAGGTAATGGTTATCAATGGCGAATTCGAGCAATGAAGCTTAGAAATAATGCATATTTTTGAGTAACCAAAATGAATACAGTGCATAGTTATCAAAATGAGCATCTTGAAGACAGTCGTCGACAAACAACTACCAGTGTAATTGGTCAGTTGATTAAAGACAAGTTGATAGACGCCAATAGAATTTACACTCCTAGAAATATCCGTGATGACATTCAGAGAGAATATAGAGTATGTTTATCGTATTCAAAGACGTGGCGTAGTAAAGAAGAAGCATTGAGGCTTGTAACTAGAGATCCAATTTTGTCATACAAGGCACTCCCATTATACTGTCATGTGTTGGAGGACAAAACTTCAGATATAATAACTGCTTTTCAGAGAGATGATGATGATCACTTCTTGTACTTTCTCATGGTTATTGGTGCATGTATATAGGGCTTTCAGAACAATATTAGACTCGTAATTGCTGTTGATGGGACCTTCTTGAAGGTTAAATATAGGGGTTCATTACTTTTAGCAGCCTCCCTTAATGGTAATGACCAAATATTTTCACTTGTATTTGGTATCGCTAATTTAGAGAATGATGATTCTTAGGATTTTTTTCAAGCTTCGGGATGCCATTAGTCTAATAGAAGGTTTGGTATTTATTTCTGATCGACACAATAGCATCGAGAAAGGGATTTACTTGGTTTTTCCAGATGCATTTCATGATTTTTGTATTTATCATGTATTTGGGAATATCAAATTAAAGTACAAGATGCGAGCAAGAAAAACAGACATTTTCCTGTAAATATATTTTCAAGCTGCAAAAATATATCATATAAGTGAGTTTAATGAATGTATGGTAAGCTTAAGGAATATGCATCCGGAGGCAGCCAACTACTTAGAGAACGAGGTTAGACTTCATAGATGGGCGAGATCATAATTTCATGCTCGGCGCTATGATATGATGACCACAAATATCGTCGAGAGTATGAATTCGTTACTTAGAAATGCACAAGCTCTTCCTGTTATGGCATTAATTGAATACATAAGATTTGTACTTTAGAGATGGTTTTTTGAACGTAGAGAGTTGGTTGTGTTAAGAGAGGAATAACTGACCGAAGCAGTTCAGCAAAAAATAGATGATCAATTGGAGTTATCTCATACAATGGTTGTGGATCCTATGCAAGATGGCAATATGAAGTGAAAGAGCGGGGTAAGGTTAACATCATTGACTTACAGTTGAAAACATGTAGTTGCAGATTGTTTGACCTTCAATAACTATCATACGCGCATGCTTTGCTGTTTGTAGACACGTCAGGTTATCATGCATTTCTCTATGTTCAAATTTTTACACAATCGAAGTACTGGTGGCAGCTTATGCAAAGCCAATTCAGTCAGTTGGTGATGAAATTGATTAGGTTGTACCTTCAGAGTTGCAAAAAATTACTATAAAACCACCTAAACAATGTGTTACTGTAGGGTGACCAAGGAAACAATTAATTCCCTCCGCAGGAGAAGACGTAGTTAGAAGAATGTGTTCAAGATGCCATGGTATAGGCCATAATCACTCTACGTGCAAGAACCTAATACCTTTGAATTTTATGGAGTAACACATATGAAGTTCCATAATCAGCTTTGAATGTAATATCTGTGTAAAACTATGTAAATGTGGGATGTATTAGTTTTTAATACAATCATGTATGTACTTGAATTAAAATATCAACTAAATAAATTATTATTTAACATAGTTCCATTTGAAGGTTGATTTGGTACTGCATGTAGTAGTCTAGTAATTTTTTATCTATAGTACGCATGTAAAACTCCAAGTTATGTGCCCCGAAATAAGACAAGGATATTTCGATAATTTTATCATATTCACTATAGCAGAGCCCATTAACGGCCCAAGTAATGCTACACAAAAGGTTACGACGTCTTGATTACAATGCCACAGAGCCCATTTATGGTTGTGCTCGCTTCTCAATAATTTCCTCAACATGGTGCAGCACTTAAAGTGCCTATATGAACGTCAATATGTATAAATCATAACTTCATATCAAACTCAAAATGACACAATTTATATAAATTATCTACCAGCTGTGTCCAAAAAATATGATTGTTAATAAATATAAATCGACTATTTTTCTTCAACGAATGTCATCGCAACATACGAGGTAGTTGACTATTAATTCTTTGGCCGAAAATTGTCCCTACTGAAGAGATGACTTCGTACATCCAAACCTGAAAATAGAAAGATATACCTTATTATAACATATCAAAGTAAAGTAATACATTGTCATATTTCTTCGAATCGATTACTATACCTGAAAAGTAATGGGAAATCACTCTAGATTGTAAGTCATGTAATTGTAGGAGATTCCTTTCCCTTATCCATCACCCTCGTGATGCGCCTTTGTCCTCTTTTCTTTGGTGACAATAGCATTCATTGTCAACGCACTGCGCAGTGATCGCAATATCAACGACCAGGATACAGAACCTTATAGATATTGGTTAAACTCGTCCAAATCATCCAGAAGTCGTAAGAGTCATATGCTATACTATGTTCTATATCCTCTCCCACATATAATACGCTCCAATAACAAGTAAAATGAGAATTTCACTGCATTCAAGTTATCTATCATGCTGAAATCAATATCAGAGTAAACCTACTCGATCATCTATAGTGTAATCGAAACACTTCTACCAAAGTATATATTACGGAGTCGATCACTCTGTACATGAATGGTAAGATAATCACTAAATTTTAAACCTGTTATCAACATAAAATCCTTACGACTAAAACTTGTAAGATAACCTTAAACAATAAACCACATCATCTCAATCGAATCGTCAATAGGCTCAATCTCATATAGGAGCATATGATGTATTAGATTACCTAAAAAATAAAGCTCTGGATGTATGTTAATAAAATGCCCTAGACAAGTCTATCTGAATAACAACTGCTGCTCTTCCGTCAACTTCTCCCGTATTAACATGATATTGCTGAAATATGACAATGATGTCACATTGGACTCAATGTGCTCCTTATTCGATCTCGTCAAAGTATATATCTGTACCTTACAACAAAACATCGTTATATTACAATAATAGATTAAAAAATTAATTTATAGGTCTAATTGAAATAAAAATTATTTATTATTCGTTCACATAAGATTAATTAAAGATATCTTTGATAAGTTAATTTATTATTATTTTTATCTTAAATATTCTTTAAATATATTATAGTAACACATAAATCAGGGTATTTTTAGATAAATGTTTGTTACGTGTTTTTTTTTTTTTAATAAATGCTATAAAAATAGGTCATTTTTCTGTTAATCCCCCAACTTTATTTCTTTATGCTATAAAAATAAAACGAACGACGCTTCATAGAGTAGCATTTGACATTTGTGTTAACTCTTTAATTTTATTTTAAACGCATTTGACTAAACGAAATCACGAGTTCACGAGAATCACGACCCTGAAAGAAAGAGTAGAAATAAAACCGATACGTCGCAAGTTAAATCAAAAAACAAAACGACTCGTCATACGGCCTAATCTTAGCGTAAATGCTGTACTATAGTTTAGATTGCAGCGACGATTGCCGTGACGACTTCGCACGCCATAAACCAAACTCTCTCTGAGTCTATGGCTCTCAGTAACAGTCACTAAATCACATACCCTTCGCTCGAACATAAAAGGACGACGTAGACGACGGCGGCGACAACGACAAACAAATGAAGGAGACAGAACACAAAAGCCCAACATGCAAAGATATACCGAACTTACTCTCTTCGTTCGTCGATACTTTCGTTGACTTCTCAGTCAGCGGCGGTATTTTCTTGCCAAACCCGGATTCCAAAACTTCGCAAAATGCCCCCGAAATTGCTACTCGGTACCCGGCTCCGGACCGTCTGATTGCCGTCGGTGATCTTCACGGGGATTTAAAAAAATCAAAGCAAGCGCTCAGATTGGCTGGCCTTATCGACGACTCTGATAAATGGACAGGCGGGTTGGCAACGGTTGTCCAGATTGGCGACGTGCTTGATCGAGGGGACGACGAGATAAAGATTCTTTACTTGTTGGAGAAGTTGAAGAGGGAAGCTGAGAAATGTGGAGGTAAAGTTATAACTATGAATGGAAATCATGAAATTATGAATATTGAAGGTGATTTTAGGTATGTTACTGAGAAGGGTTTGAAAGAGTTTGAAAATTGGGCTAATTGGTACTGCATTGGTAACAAAATGAAAGCTTTATGTGTTGGATTAGAAAAGCCAAAGGATTTGTTTAGTGGGATTCCTTTGGTTTTTAAGGGTATTAATAAAGAATATTGTGATGGTGTTAGAGCTAGAATTGCAGCGTTGAGACCGGATGGACCAATTGCAGGACGGTTTTTATCTAAAAATGTCACTGTTTTAGTAGTTGGGGATTCGGTATTTGTCCATGGAGGGCTGATGAAGCATCATGTGGAGTACGGATTGGAGAGGATTAATCAAGAAGTAAAGGATTGGATTAATGGGTTGATGGGGAGGTCCGCTCCATGGTATTGTAAAGGGGTGAATAGCGTGGTTTGGTTAAGGAAATTTTCGGATGAGTTGGAGAAAAATTGTGATTGTTCTGCTCTAGAACATGCTCTTGCAACAATTCCTGGTGTGAGGAGGATGATTATGGGTCATACAATACAGGGAGAAGGGATTAATAGTGTTTGTGATTATAGAGCAATAAGAATTGATGTAGGCATGTCGGAGGGATGTACTAATGGATTTCCTGAGGTCTTGGAAATTAATCGGAATTCAGGTTTGCAGGTTTTGACATCAAACCCTTTGTATCAAAACAAGTACAAATCTGATTTAGCTGCTGAAAGTAAGGAAGGGCTTCCTTTGTTGCTCCCAGGATACGCGCCAAAACGAGTGGAAGTGAAGGCTTAACACACTGACCATCTTCACTTCATATAAGTACTCTTGAATATCTCTCAAACATTGCCTGTAGGCTGGTAGAAATCAATCATTGGATGACAATAAATGCTAGAAAACAATATCAACAACTTGACGTTTTACTGTGGTTTACAGTGAAATTATAGTTCCCTAAGTTTTTCTCTGTTTTTATTACCTTTAAAGGATTTTATGCTACTTAGTCCACAAAATAAGTACTTTGTATGACATTGATGTCTCTGTTGCTACGGACCACTCTACAAATCACCGGGAAAATGTGCTCGTGATACTAAGAAAAATGGCAATGGCAACTATGATAACTATATTATCTGTTAATTTACATTTTTTGCACTTGTTCCGTTTGGCTTGAGACAAGGATAGATTCTTGCGATTTAGCCCTTTTTTTTCTCGTCATTAGATTTTGCATACATTTTGCACTGTTACTTTGAATATCTGATTCAAATGAGATTGGTGATTTGGCAATGTGACAACAACCTTGTGGATGCAATCTTATTCATGGCACTAATTGTAAATATTGTCATGCTGAGAAATCGGAAGCTCAAGAAAGTATTCTATTATTGTTAATCTTTTAAGAGGATTGTTTCGGCCATTTCTCTACAGTTATTGAGGTTCTTGTGTGTAATATCTGTCCTCTGGGAAGTGTGCAAAGGTTTCAATGAAACTCAGATTTTGGAGATAACAGAACCTCAAGCTGCATCCTTGATAGAACATAACCAGAGGAAGAAAGTTCTTGGTTTTCTGCCTCTTAACAGGATAGAACAAAATGAGTGAAATTTGAAGGCTGAAGTATTCGACAAGTTCGAAACTGACAGAAGCTAGACACGCTTGATTTCATAGAGCATAATTCATTTTGTTTAGATTGATTGTTCTGAAAGTGAAGGCTTATGTCAAGAAGAGCTTGTGCCTTTGAACTCTGCACCCTTTGAACTCTAACAGCTACGTCTCTTCGATACATTGAAGTTGTATTGTTTGAAGGATTTGGAATGGTATTTCTTCGTTGCTTTTAAAAATTAGGATTGAGCATCTAAACTCCGCATCTTTTAACTCCAATTTTCCTATATTTAGTATTGAGGTGCGTTGATCACCAATTTTTTTTAAATAAAAATAAAAATATTGAATATTAATTAAAATGTAAGCAAGTTACACAAAAAAATAAAAATAAAAAAACATAAGCGAAAATTTAAAATAGGATAAAATTAAATTTTTATTCATATAATTTTTTGTATAATTATATTAAAAATTTTTTTATGCAAAATAATTATTATAAAAATTTATTTAAGAGTAAATAATATCAGGAACTTACTCATAGATAATTTAGTTGACAGAAATGAATTTAAAACTATATAATTAGATGTATAATTTGAATTTGATTTTTTTAAATATATCTATGATTTAAGAGAGAGGTTATAATGGTTGTATGTTAGGTTAGCTCTCTAAAAATTAATAAAAGTGTATGTAAACCAGTTTCGGATATTTCAATTATAAAAAAAAAAAAAAAAAGAGAGGAGGAAGAAATAGTAACTAGTGTTAGGGTACAATTAAAAAAAAAATCAGGAATTTGGGCATTTGGGCCTACTCTCGTCAAATCAACCCATCGTCAGTGGTATTATTGTCATTTAGTACAATCTAGGGTTTTCTCTTCCTTCTATATAAGCCTTCCTTGGGATGAAAGCTCGTCCCATACTAATTATAACTCCGTCTTCTTCTTCTTTTCCTGTGCATCAACATTTAGGGTTGGGTAAGGGTTTAATCTGCTAGGGTTAGGGTTAGGGTTTTATTTTTTAGTATGTAATTTTCTATTTCCAAGCCAATTTGCAGAGCAAGGGCGTCTATCAATTAATGGCGTGATTTGCATTGAAGGTTGGCAAAAGCAATTTTCGTCAGCGATTCTCCGTGCCTATCAAATTCTCATATCTCGTTTTGATTATGGCCTCGAACAAGTCGCTAAATTTTTTTTTTAATCATTCTTTTTTCTTTAATTAATACAAGTTTAATATAAACAAATAAATAATTTTTTTGCAATAAAAACTAATCTTAAATATTTCCTATATTGTAAATGCTGATAATGTTTTTATAAATTATGTATGTGAACAAAGAAATAAAAATAAATTTATTTGTAATGGTTAAAACATAATTTTCTTTAAAAAATACTGATTATTATTATTATTATTATTATTATTATTATTGGGTTGGGTTATACTGAATTTGTAGTGGGAGTGGGTAAAGCCCATCGTCGATAACTGCATATACCTTGATAAACTTTTTCAGTGGGCCGAGTTTGTCTACAGGGCCTCTTTGGTTAAGGGACGATATAATTAGGACTCGAACTGCTAAACAAATTTATGAAAATTGAATTCAGAATCAGTACAAGCACTGATTTGAGTCCTATCATTAGAGGGGAGGTGTTTGATGTTAAATAGATGGTATAATAAATAATTTTAAATATTATAAATATTTAATATTTAATAAATAAATATTATTAAATAATAGTTAAAACATAGAGAAAAAAATACTTTTATTTTAAAAATAAATAAAGTGGTTTTTTATTTGTATATTAATTTAACATTAGTTAAAATAAAATACTTTATTTTATAATTAATTAAAAAATAAGAAATTATTTTTTTGTTTTTACATTAATTAGACCTTTATGGATTATGATTTTATCCTAAATTTAAAAAATGTAGATAATAATACATTATTAATTTTTTTTAGAATACAATTAAAAAAATTGTTATAGATATATTTAATACAATATAATAAATAATATTTTATTTTTTAAAAATATAAAATAATTTAATGAAAGATTTAAAAATTAAAAAAATTCTTTTTATGTTTTTCATATTTTTCATGTGTAGATAATATATCAAACCATGAAAAGTGTGAACAAAGAGAAAGTGGGACACGAAAACCCTAAAATCACACCAACTTTTTCCCCAAATGTTATGATAGTGGGTTGGTGTGTCAAATTCACCAACTTTTTGTGGCCTTAATTAGGGTTTCCTTGATGTTTAATTCATCAAGTCAAATTCATGCACTATTTAAAATTAAATGAAATAGTTGAAAATAAATATATTAAAAAGAATATTTGATAAATTTGTAAAAAAAAAAAAGAAGAAAAATTTGGTAAATTGCATATGATAAATCAATAAATGAATAGAGATAATTATTTTTAAAAAAAATGCAAAAGCATAGGTTGAATGAAGACATTTTCAATAAAGTTTTAATGGGTATAACATTGAGGTCCCTAGGTTCTTATTTTCTTATAAATACCAACACTAATTATATATATATAACAAATAAATTTGTAATACTTTATTGTTAAATTGCATACTTTTACCGTATACTTAACTTTTATTTAATGCAAAATTATAAAAAATATTTAATAACATTAAAGTTTCAATAATTTTAAAATTATAATATCTTAATATTAAATATGTTATATTATCAATATCTCCATACCAAATATGTAATATTATTTGACCAAAATTAAATATGATAAATGCATAATTGTCATTCAATAGAGGTTAATAATTTATTTGATACTAAATAGTTAAATTATGCTTCATTTATAAAAATAAAAATAGCCCAATTGGCATTTTTCCTATTTTTTAATTGTAAATAACAATCGTTGGAAGAAGAAATATCAAATTTAACAGTGTGAATTGAATACAATATGTATTTTAGAAATTCATATTGTTTATGTTAGATGTTTAAAATGTTAAAACATTACAGTTCCAAGTTTTGCATTAAGTTTTCAACCTTTAACATAAAATATTTCATATTTTAGATTATAATAAATAAATGTACTAATACATTCAAATGTTGTTGTAGCTAAGTGCATAGTATACTGAATAAGTCTGAGGCACATATTCAATTATGCAAGTCATGAAAACTCAATGAGCACTAACTCAAGAACCTTAACTACAAATTTTGTAATCAAAACAGACCGGTTCTTCTTCTTCTTCTTCTTCATCAGCCAGTTGGCTAGTAAATATAAATTCCATTACCAGAGGGATTCATCACAACAACAAAATTGCCAGTGATTATTTGCTTACACCCTAGACAAATTATTTGAAAAGCAAAACAAACTGGTACAGGAGAGAACAATCAAAAAGGAAAAACAAAATATGACAACAAAACTAAGTTGCCCCTATATGCATGGTCTAATGGGACAACAACAGAAAAATTGTATCTACAGCCAACCATAGTCACTGCCCATCAATTCTCCTCACCATTCTGTGTGAGGGTGGTACAAGGAGAGACGCTGAATGTTGCAGTTTGTTCTCCAATCAGAGTTGCACTTGTCTGTCAAAAATCCAACTGAAAGGGATGGTTGGTCCTTCTTTCGCCCTTCCTTGAGCTCTCTCCTCTAGCCTTCTGATTCTTGGCGGTAAGCCACAAACGTAGTCTTGAGCTTTTCGTCCCTCAGGGGACAGCCCGGTTAGCTTCTCAACCTTCCATCTGCCCACCAAGAATTCCAAAATGTCAGCATAGTCCTTGGCAGTGTAGACCCCAAGCCGCTGAGCAACAGCTGAAAAGTGATCAAAGAGGTTATCATCACGACCATCGAACATCAAATGGGCTGGCATAGAGATTTTCTTCCTCATCATGTCAGCTAAAGCTGTGATAGTTCCATCAGGATCGATCTCAAAGAGCTTTTCCACTATCTTGGTGTAGGCGGTCTCATGCCGCTTCTCGTCTGAGGCAATTGTACCACATATTTGAGCCAACTTCGAGTCACCATGTTCCTTGGCTAGACGGGCAGTGTTCCCATGAGAAATAAAGGTTGCCCTTTCTTGAAATGAAGTGTAGATGAATCCACGGTAGGGACTGTTTTCTGTTCGGGGATCCTACAAAATTTGAATAAAAGTGTAAGGAAATGCACATAGACCAGTCCAATTAGATACAGAAATCTAAGGCAACCTACTTCACAATCATGTATTGTTACTACAACATTTTTTACTACTTTTCCTCGGTACTAATTTAAGTCATAACATTTATTTGGGGAATATTCTTGTTTCAATGATTGAGCAGATTCAAGAAACAGAATCCAATTTTAGCCCCATCCATACTTAAAAGGAGGGAACACCAAGCCCAGATGAGGAAAGGAACAAGAATTGACCATGAATGCCTAAAGAGACCTGAAGTTTTTTTGTGCATTACAAGGAATCCCATTAGTAAGTGTGAGGGTTTGCATATGCATCTTTTCTATAAACAGTTTATCAAAAATTCAGAACAAGGGTGCTTAATTTTGGAGGCAGAGATCTCACCATTCCCGATCCAATCAAATACTGAATTGTCTTCTCAATTTGTCTCATGTCTACTCGTCCAGACAGATACAGATACTTGTTCAGAAGGTCGCCATGCCTGTTCTCTTCAGCAGTCCATGCTCTTGTCCAAATAGCCCAAGAAGTGAGGCTTGCACCTGTTTCATCACGAACAACATCCAAGGTATTAAGCATTGTTTGATAAGTTGGAAGAGCTTCTTCTGTGATCATATCCCCAACCAAAACAACAAAGTAATCATCTGGAATCTCTTTTGCCCTCTCTCTTAGTTCCTTGACTTGTTCTTCGAATCCATCAGAAGCAGGATCTGGAAGAAAATCCTGGGGTTGCCAACACTTCTCAACTGGCTTAAGGTGAACCAAAATGTTCTGCTCAGCCCATTCCTCCAAGGATTTAAATATTTCGATCTTTTGGGGCGGCATGGAGTGGGTCACCTGAACATGCACCTCCCGAGGAGGCATAAAAGGCTTCTTGACATTCTCAACCCCTCTGCATGTAGCAAAAGAATTCGGTATCAGATAACTGCAGCTAAGATTGAATTTATCACAAGAACTAGGGAGTTATTAAAGCTATGGAATAGGAATTGAAGGGAAATGCTTTCTTGACTAGCCTGGCTAGTTCTCTCGTATTTTGCTGTTCTCTTTTTTATTATTATTTATTTTGGATAAGAAATTACGTAGCTTGTTCATGCGTATACGAGATAGCACCTAGGCAATTATTACAAAACTGATTATAATGGTAGAACTTGATGAATAATTTAATAACAATCACTGTGTCTTTCATAAAGGAAAGAACTCGTGAGTAATATTTTTCAATCCCTAGTAACCATGAGACAAGCCAACCTTTTAACAAGAACAAAGACACTTTATGATGAATATCCAAAGAAACAGTCAAAACCAAACACAAATGAGCAGAGGAAAAAATTATCATCACAGTAGGATTCTCATGGACGTAAGTACAAATGGCATTTTATGTCATTTGGTAACACATTATCTTATTATAATATAAAATATGGCCGGACCACAAGGAAACCACCAAAAGCAAGACCAGCGCAACTGATTATAGAAAGGAGATGACATCAAGTTTCTCTCAGTTCCAATGAACATGAAATGAAACCGCATGTTATAAAATAGTCAGACATATTCCAACTAAGAAACACAATGTGAGGAATAAATGCTCAAAATAGAAAACTATGTTCACCAACTAAAGTTTCACATAAGCATTAGTGGCTTTAGGAAATCCAAAATTTGTTAACATTTAGAATTTTCAATAAGATAAAAGAAAAGAAACTAAAATTCCAATAGATAGGAGTTTTTCAGCATTTAGAACCAGAGACTATGATCTCTATTTCCTTGACCTACAGCAGCAACTTAAAGACAAGTAGAAGATTCACCACCCATTAAACAATAAACAAAATATTTAAAGATCCACCAGCCATTAAACAATGTAGGTGATGGTTTGCAAAACAGAGAATCTGTGGAAAGAGGTATCCAAACTACTTTCACCAACTTTAATATTCTTGGTCAATATGTAGATTCAACCACATTCGGAGAAAAATAGAAAATATTACATTAAATAATAAAAAAACTAAGTGTTAAAAAACTTAAACTCACAAAGTTACCACAATGATCAGTGATCATATTTAAAACAGCTAGAGAGAATACAAATAAAGAACAGGCAACATAATAAAGCATGGTGGACACATTTTACAGCAGTTGAACCAGAAAACAGAAAAGCTTTATTTCCTCCTGAGTATGGCCTGACATAAAGCAAAGAAAAGGCATAAACCACTCAAGAAGCTTCCAGATACAGAAAAGAACAAACTTATACCACCAAAACATGAGAAAGGAACAGCTGGGCAAAGATGCACATACTTGTCAAAACATGTAATGCAACTGACAAATTCTACTGAGCCAAAACCAGATGCACCAACACAAAATAAGAAAATAAAAGAGGAGATTGAAACAGAAAACCAATAAATCTCAGCAAATTAACCAAACAATTAATGCCAATTCAAGCAGACATTCCAAGTGAAAATAATAATAAAAAAAGAGGTTAAATATCCTAACCACCCGCAACCCCACCAAACTGAAAAGGACAAACAGAAAACACCGCAACCATTTGAAAACACTGATTGCAATTAAAACCAGCAAATTAAGTAAAACCATTTCAACCCCCAGGTTTTGATTGTATAATCTTTTCTGAAGAGGGTAAAAAACATCAAGATTACTATTTAAAATAGAGGTGCCTTTGCTTCAGTTTTAGAGGGATTAAAGAAAAGTTCCACAATACAAAAAAAGTAGTAAACAAAAATTTTTTAAAAAACTTGCAAGTTACAAGAAAAGCTGCTTTTCATTTTCTCTCTTGCACTTAAACAAAAAATGGAAATAACTGCAAAACCATGAATTTGACAATTGTTGAAAAAGAGATCATAAGAATAATTACAAAAGCACACAGCTGAAAGGCATCATTTTGATTTCCGTTTCCATTTCTTTATTCTGCCACGACAGAAACCATGCTGAGAAACACAGCAAGTAATAAACGGAAAATTGGCCATCACCATCACAATCAAAATCACAGAGTCATTTCCACAAAATAAAATTCAAAGGATCATAATCAATACTTATATATTAAGGACTGAAATAGATACCACAAAACCACAACATTCAAAACAAAATATGCTATCCAAACAAAAAAGTCAATTCTCCGTCAAATTGAATGAGACCTCATATAAGTCAAAGACTCTGCATGAATCAAACCGACAATAAAATCCAAAATCCTATAACAAATCACCAAATTTTACTTAGAAAGACAGTCTCGCCTAAAAAAAACTAAAAATTGATAAAAAGGGAGCCAGAAAAGAAAACTTGAACAAAAAAGATAAACCCAATCAAGCCCATTTCATCAAACTCGAATAGGTACAGAAACATACATCCAACAAAAACAATCCAGGAAAACAAATGCAACTCCATCTCAATAAATTCAACCAAACTAATAAAAAAATAAATATGAAAAACAAATACATTCAAGCATATATAACAAGATCACAAATAACCACATAAAGAAATGCAGAATAGGCCAAATTATAGCCTAAAACCAGAAATGTCGATCCCAAAACCTGCTGCAGAGAAAAAAGACAGGCAAGGACTCAAAAGTTTAATTCAAGAATCTAAAAACCACGCAAGAAAAATAAAAGGACACAAAATATTGAATGAAATGAGCACCCACCTGGTGTTAGACCGCAGAGTTGAAGCCATATAAAACTTTGGAGACCTGAGACTAGCCATTTGTGGGAGAGCAAAGGAAGGAAATTTCTGGGTTTGGGAGGTGAAAGGACTAAACTTGAGAGCCATAGATATGTCCTCTTGTATTTTTCTGATTGTCTTCTCTCTTAAGCTTCAGTTGCCTCCACAAACGACAGAGAGTGAAACGGCGAGGCAGACTGTAGTCAAATATATAAGCCCATTTGATGAATTATTATCGGGTTAAAAGTTGATTCCAAAACTTTTCCAATATTATATATTCACCCACAAATTTTAATACTATTTTCTGATACATTACTTAAACGATTAAAAGGAGCAACTACGGAAAGAGTACGGGGACCATTCCTAAAGGTCCCTGTAGGAGGCAGAGTTCAGTCAGTTGAGAATCTAGGGTGGTCACTTGCCAACACCAGTCACCCCAATTACGGGGAATCTCAAATTCCTTCCTATAAAATAAAATAATATCACACATGGAAAAATTAGAATCATTCATTGAGTATAATGGGTGGTTCTGATTTTGCCACACACTCCTATACCTTATAAGAGTGTGTGTGACATTATTTCACTTTATAGAGAGGAATCTATCATTCCCCCTCCCCCGCAATTATTATAGAACATTAATTTTTTTTTTGAATACCGAAAAACTCATGTACACTTTGTCATAATTATAATGTTCAACACACTTTGTCATAATTACAATGTTCAACTGTATGCGAAATCAGACATGTATCATATCTCTATAGATCATAAGACGTTTATTTTGAATTCAATTTTCGAAATACTCAATGATAATTAAGATGTTTACTTATATTTGAGATTAAACACGTAATATATAAATATATATCTATAAATCATACTATACTTATTTTAAATCCGATTCTCTCGTAATAAATACAGGAATCACGTACAGTGATATTAAATATGAAATAAAATCTCAATCTGATCCTTTCATACTTCATCAGACAAAATTATAAGATAAAAATCGAACTTAAATAACTTGAGATAGAGGATCAATCCCATCACTAAGCCACCTCTTGGGATTAACATTAATTAATATATAAATACCTTTTTAATATATATACATATATCAATAAATACTTACTAAAATTTTTTATTATATTTATTAAATTTTATATGTAAAGAAAAATGAAATTGTAGCTGAAAACTTATAAATATATTTCCAAAAAAAATTTTAAATGTGAAAAAATGACACAATATATATTTAAAACAGTATTATTGACTCATTTTAGTTATTAATACAATGATTTTATAATATATGTTAATAATTGAAATATTAATATTCTGTATTTTAATTTTTGATGTAGTGTTACTTGTTTATAAATTATTTGAATTAATATCTTTATTTGATTCATTTAATTTAATAATTAAAATATAATATTTAATATTATTAATTTAGTTACTTTATTTATATTTATATTATTTAAAATTAATAAATAAAATTTTATATTAATATTTTAATTTTAAATTGAGAAAAATGACAATTTTTCTTTTACTTTATGTTTGGTAATAAATTTTTTTTTGAAATTTAAAAATTATGTTAAATATCATCTGTCAAATTAATTCTCTCGATTTTTTTTTGTATATTGTAATGACTATTATACCCTAACTTTTATT
>JAVXUL010000010.1:1160366-1181037 GCA_035590515.1 Trichilia minutiflora
TCATTACTATACTATCTTAATCTCGATTGTCTTTTCGTTATAGATTATTGATACCGAGTACTTTTACTCGATGCTGAGCCTATTCGCTCGATGATTCCTTCTCTTAGTACCCCGGTTGGTTGCTTAACCGTAAAATTCTCGGACACTAGTCGGGCTTCCTCCTAGTGTTACGATTGGCTCTTAAGCCCTAAAATCCTCTAACACTAGTTTGAGCATTATGAGACCCGTTTTAGGCTGTATAAAACTCAGATCGTGTCAGGCACCCTGAAAGGATAAGACCTGACCCATATTAGGTCGGTTAAGTCCTGACTAACGTCAGATGTTTTCTTCTAGTGCTACGGTGGGCCTTCGCCCTAAGATGATTATAGGTGCCCCCAGAATCAGGCCGGGCTTGTAAACCCAGTAAGTCTCGAGGGTTTCTGTCATATCAGGACGGGCTTATAAACCCAGTAAGTCCTGGGTGGGCCGGGCTTGTAAACCCAATAAGTCACCGAGGTTCTCTTAGAAAAAGGTCGCCTCAACAAATCCCCTAACACTAGTTGAGCTTTATCCCTGATCCATATCAGGCCCCTGAAGTCTTAGTTCGTGTTAGATACCCTGAAAGATTAAAACCTTATCCGTATGAGGCCAGTTAAGCCCTGACCAAGGTCACATGTTTCCTCCTAGTACCTTGATTGGTTGTTTAACCATAAAATCTTCGGGCACTAGTCGAACTTTCTCCTAATATTTTGATTCTTTCGGACACTAGTCGAGCCCTTCTCCTAGTGCCTCAGTTGGTTGTTTAGCCATAAAATCTCCGGACACTAGTCGAGCTTCCTTCTAGCGTTCTGATTCTTTTGGACACTAGTTCAGCCATTCTCTTAGTTCCCCAGTTGGTTGTTTAGCCGTAAAATCTCTGGACACTAGTCGAGCTTCCTCTTAGTGTTTCAATTCTTTCGGACACTAGTCGAGCATTTCTCCTAGTGTCCCAGTTGGCTACTTAGCCATAAAATCCCCATACACTAGTAAATCTTGACCCGCATTAGGCCTTTGTAAGTTCTAACCTTCGTCAGGCACATCCGTATTTCTAAACTTACACGCTCAATGATTCTGAGCTTGCTCTTTCAATGATGCCAAGATCTCGTACAGAGCTTCGATCCCTGTGAGATTTCCTATGCAGACTGTAATTTTCAGTAAAAATAAATTTTTACTGAAAACTGGAGGACTTGATGTGATGATTTGAAGCTCCTGCAGCACATGTCTTATTAAATTAATTATGTGACCCCCACTCCTCTTAATAATAGTCACCCTATGGCTTCTTGGGGCTGTCATCCTGTTATCCTAGCCTGCAGTGTCCCCATCTTCTTTATAAAATCATCATCCCCTCCTTTCAAAAGAACTATGTGTGGGTTGATCCCCTCTCACCGGAGAGAAGAAAAAGAAGAACTAGAATAGAGAGAAAGCTAGAAAGAAGGAGAAAAGAAAGAAGAAAGGGATACGTAGATAGTTTAATAATCATTCAAGTCCAATCATAAATATAAATACCAAATAGTCACTCCTTAACTATAGGTTATTCTCGTTTATTGTAAGAAATTCGTCAAAATAATTCTGTTATTGGACGTACAAAAATGGCTGGACATTTTTTGCACAAACACGTGCATTCTTTGATTTTTCTGTTTGGCTTCATTGTGTTTGCGGGGAATGGAATCGAATTATTTCTATTAGTATTCAAATTTCATGATCATGAGAAGCACGAGACTAGGTAATGGTTCTCTTACTACGAGAGAACAAAAAAACAAAACAAGCCGAAACAAAAATAATTCTAACTAGCCCGGCCTTAATTTGCCTTGGCTTTTTTTTTTTTTTGAAAAAAAAAAGAATTGTATAATTTTTTCTTAGTATTTTTAGATTCAATTTTTTTGTAAGTATTAAAGATGGGTTTTTCCTTAATTACTAATAATTATAAAAACATATATTAATTAGTTGAAAATTTTTAAATTAGAAAAAACAAAAATCTAAGTTCGTGATTGAATGGATATATAATAGAAATGCACGCTCATCTTGCATAGGAAAAGACTGAGTGAAACTCAAAATTAATCCTATCATTTTACTTCATACTACAATTTTGACTTAGCAAAAGTACCAAACCCTATATAAAATTTAGACGTCGGCAGTTCCTCCGGCGGAAGCATGACTAGACCGACACCGACATTCGCAGCCTCATCCGCCGTGTGATTTCCTCGTCCCCGAGTCATCGATGTCTTTGTGAAATCGGGACAGTAACAGTTTACACTGATTCCTTCTCCTTTATATCGTTTTGCCAAAACCCTAGAATATGCGTTGAGTGCAAGCTTTGAAACTGCATAGTCTGTCCAAATTTTCGGCCAACCTTGGCTCTTCCAAGTGCCCTTTTTAACATTTCGAAGAAATAATCCGACGACGCAGTCGATATGTTCCTCGTATAGTTCTTCGTCTTCTAGAATTTGCTTTATCGTAGGGTTTCTCACCTTCTGCATGCATGCATGTATATGAATGGTGAGATTTTGAAATAACCATGTTTTTTATTTCGGAGAAATCAATAATATAAATAATTAATTCCATTACTTACATTTAACGATCCAAGTCTAGAGCTAATGTTGAGTATTCGACTTTTATAATGTGATCTTCGTAACAAAGGCAAGAGAGCTTCAGTAAGCATTTTGGCTCCATAGAAATTGGTTTTTATCACAGTCTCTGCATTCTCCACTGAGTTCTCATGGATATCATTGAAAGATACACCAGCATTATTCACCTAAACAAAAAATATTTGAAAAAGTAATTTTAATCAAAAATTAATATTTTAAATTCTATCTTCGACTACAATATTTTAATACTAAATATTAATCAATTATTTATAATCGCTCAAATGTTTATTAAAATATTATGAATTAAGAACTTAGCTATCAATACATTAATATACTATGTAACATAATTTGAAAAACATGTGTACTGTTCAACCCAAAATTTAAAACGTATAAATTAAAAAATAAAACATAAATATATAAAATTTAAATTTAAATTTTATGTACCGAACACATGTTATTTACATTAATATATCAATATATTCTTTATTTTTTCTTTCTTTCCTCAAACATCATCACTGAGCTCACAAACTGCCAGGAAAATTTTGTTTTTTTATTATTAAAAGCATATTTTATTTTTTATTTTTCCAATGTCCATGTAGACAGTCATAGTCTATAATGTATTTATTATACACGCAACAAATATTAATAAATAAAAATTAAATAAAGACTTTTATATCCACAAAATCCGTTACATTACATATATATATATATATATTACAATAATAATTACCTAAAAATATAAAATAAATAAATAATGCATATACGTAACAAAAGAATTTTATTTTAGGGAAGTACTTACAAGAATATCCAAAGCTCCAAAATTGTTTTTGAACCAAGAAACAAAGGATTTGATTGAAGAAGGATCGCATACATCCAGCCGAAAGAAATTTACAAGAATCCCTTTATCAGAAAGTGATTCTACAGCTTTTTGTCCTCTTTCAACATCTCTAGCAGTTAATATTACAGTCAATCCCAGCTCTGCAAGTCTCTTCACTAAAGCAAATCCAACCCCTTTGTTTGCTCCGGTGACTATGGCTACTGTTTCTTTGGACCACCACCTGCACTGACACCATATACATCCTTCAGAAAAAGCGCGTACTTCCAAGCATAATTTTCTTAAAGAGTAGTTATTGATATTCTCTTGAGAAATCAATTCAATATTTTTTTTAATTCAATAAGTGCTTCAAAAAAATAAATATTAAAACGGTTTTAGAGAATATTATATATATATATATTCAAACTTAGAGAGATAGAGAGAGAGAGAGGAGAACGTTTAATACTTTTTGTATGAGATCAGTGAGGAAGAAGGAAAAGAGAAAGGTGGATCTGGTTTTCCTGATTTCATTGTTGCCGAAGGAGGAGGAGGAAGAAGAAGATGATGTGATGATGATGATGAAGGTGCAACGTTGAATGATGGAAAGAGGAAGAGATAGTTATGTAATCTATTCTAAAGTATATAGCTATTGATTTTATTATTTTATTTTTATCATTAGATTTTTTTAAACTTTAAATTTTTTTCTTCAAAATTAATGTGAAAGGAATCTATTGTTTCACCTCTAGCTTTCACTATAAAATGCCAAATCAATTAGATTATCTTTATCTCCTTAGAGACTAATATTAAAATATTTTGATTTTGAAATTAAGTTAATTTATGTTAAATAATAGATTATATTATTTTATTTAAGAAGCGGCAACAACAACACTCTAAATATATAAACTAATAAACGTAAAATATTATTATTTATTTTTATATTTTTGAAGTATAATTAACGCGATATATATAATTTTTTAAACAAACATTTAGTTTGAGATTATGATATTTTTATTGTATTTTAAAAATAAAATTAAAAAATGTTTAAAAATATTATATATTTTATATAATTTATAATAAAATATTTAATAATTAATATTTTTTATTTTATAATATCCCTTACTTAAAATGTTAACATGCTGCAATTAATAGTCAGGGCAACCAATTAATCGTAACCCAATTGGTAGCGGCGAATTTGAGACTGTATGGTTAGATGCATGGTCTTAGATTTGATTCCCTTAGATATGTCCATGATTTAAGCGAGGGATTGTGATGGTAGAATTTTGCTCTAACTCTTCCAAAAATTAGTCGAGGTGCACGGAAGTTAATCCGAACACCTCAATTACAAAAAAAAAAAAAAAAACTGAAGTAGCCAAAGGTGGAGACATTAAGTAATTGAGCATGCAATTCACATAAACTTTGATTATCAATTAATATAAAAAAAAAAAACTTTACTAATAATTTATTTTTAGAGCACTTGTTAAAATTTTTATAGTTATCATCTATAGTAATTTTTTATATTTAATATAATCACTAATAATAAATATTGAAAAATATAACTTAATAAATATAAAAATCTTAACAAATATTTTAAAGTATTCGTTAGTAAAATTCATATAAAAATATTAAATTTAAAAAAGTACAAGTCTCAATAAAATAAAATTAGTGTTACTACATATTTTTTATAATTTTATTTTTAAAATTAAATAAATATTAACGTCCTAAAATTATTCTCATAACTCAATTTTAAAAACTCATTACTTAAAATATTTTATAAATATTTATTTTTATATATACGATACAACTAAATAAAGTGGTAACATGACCTCAACATAAAGGCAAACTGTTTATGCTTTACATACATGGAATTCCACATAGAACAAAGTGCTTTTGTAATGCAAAGTGCTTTTGTGTTAAACATAGATTCCAACCACACAACACAAATAGACACAAAATTAAGACACTTTTTATTGAAACAAAGCACTTATGTTCTCTTCTTCATCACTCTTTTTAAGATAGACTAGGCTTGGACGACTTGTCATTAGTAAATTCAAAAAGATTATAGAAAACCTAGGCTATGCTTTTGGGTTGATGTTATATACAAACGACTCTGTAGTTAATAAACTTAAAAATTATAACAAAAGATTTTGAAAACCAGATTATGGTGAACACATGTCATACCGATATTGAAATATTTATATTTAATTTTACTTTAAGCTAGCATTGATGCTTGAGGAGTCTGTAGCTTCAAATAAATGGCAACAATTTTATTCATTGAAAACCAGAAAGAAAAATATGCAATCACGAAATCCATAGATGAATTATAATAACAGTGTTTTTGGTCATCGATGGAAAACTCATGAATCAGTATTCTATCACTGGTATACACAAAAAAGATAACAAAGAAAGCAAAAACATATGAGAATGTGTATGATAAACATAGAAATAAGCTTTGGTTTTTCATGGTTCCGGCTGCATTTTCTCACATTCTTCTCGGATGGATTGGAAAAGAACGGACGACAGATAACGTTCTCCAAAGCTTGGAAACACAACCTTCAACATATTCAAATTATCAAATGAGATGCCAAATGCCAATATAAGATTATTGCTTAATGAAGTGCATGCTTTCAGTTCACACTCTGATTCATATTTGATTCGAAGAAGAGAACAAAAAGATTCAAAACTTGCATGTAATTGAAAGAAAGAGTTAAAAAACAGCTGCTCAGACTCGGGGTACCTTTCTATCAGTGAATGGCATGCAAATGTCGGAGTTTGCAGAGTAGAAAAATGGTTTGGTAAAGTAGTCCATGATATTCTTAAAAAACTTGTCTATCTAAAAAGCAAGTTCTTATGGAAAATGACCACAAGCTGATGTCTACAGTGTATAATCACCCAGCAATACAAAAGATAATGCAGACTATGCAGTTAGATGCAACTTGTTCTTCCTTTGCCAGTGTTATAAAAACATGAAAACTGTTATTAGAATGAATTTGTTTAAGTCCACTAATTAGTGAAAATTTAATCCTATACCTTCACCACTCATGCACACTAAAGGGAAACAAGGTTTGGTCTAGAGAATTAATAACCGGACTAATTGGCCAAATTGACAGCTCATATTTTGATTGAACGGTGATGAAAATGGGATGGGTAGTTGAGTTCAATAAAGCCTATGCTGAAAACAGCATTTGAGTTCAATGAAAGCAATTCTACTAATGGAACGCCAGATTTGCAAATCTTAAGTCCCGTCTTTCCCTTCCATAAAAAGAAGAGAAAAAAGGGAAAAAGTTGACTCCCTAAATAGAATCATGTTTGTCTTATTTTATTTCAGGACACAAAATTAATATGTTATCCCAGATGACAACCCAAGCTGATGCTCACCTACAAATGTCTTGAGCTAATCTCACCCAACTTTAAGTATTATAATTTGTTTGTTTTTATCTTCAATATTAAGTCTGTATTTCCATTGTTGGAACTCTTTGTCCTTCCAAAAATGCAACTCAGTCCAGATGACATTAACTCCAGAACAAGTTGTACGTAAGCAAAATGACTTACTGCAATGAGCTTTCCAGCATTCTCCTGTCTCTTCCCAATCTCCATTGCTGCAGCTGCTGCCGCCCCAGAAGATATACCAACCTGATATTGAAAAAACTCAAGAATCAGTAAAAAGAATTGAATCATACTAAAAGAAATAAAACAAATTTGAGAGAGAGTAAAAAGAATAGCAACACCCACTGTTCCCCTGACAAAGAAATCCTTCCTTCTTATTTTAAATATTTCTCTTTCTTGAGCAGATGTTGCATCATTTTTATGATTTTTTCTGAGATTCATTACCGTTTCAAATTTGGATTAACCAAACTGATTGGCACAAGTACAGCATATTTTACATCAATTTAAATTGACTATCGCTGGGTGCAGCATCGCATTGAGCCACTGCCAAACGTGTAACAAAATGGAACAACAGATATGTAGGGGTTAAAATTTTAATTAGCTAGGCAGATTACCATATGTTTAGTTGATAGCTGAAAATCTTTCTAGACTACCTTGTGCCAAATCTATTTCTCAAGCCCAGGACATAAAAAGAAAACAATTACCAAGATTACCATAGATTGCAGTTAGCTCTATGTCTCCAGTTATAACATAAAAATTATTTCCAGCTATGGTAGTGCCACTTATTTCCTCCCTTGCCAGTGCTAGATCATGTACATTCAGAAATTGCTAACAACCCAAATTCGATTTTTCTTTCACTTCAAATGTTATAACAGTTTGAGGTAATAAAAAACACTAACCAGCAAGCCTTCCTGGAGTGCTAATTTTTTTGCAGTTTCAACAGCTTCATCGCTGGATATCTGCCAAATCCAACACCAGGGATAAGTGAGATGAGTAAAAATTACGAGCAGCATCTACATCTGGAATTTAAACAAATA
Source organism: Trichilia minutiflora (assembly GCA_035590515.1). Lineage (NCBI taxonomy): Eukaryota > Viridiplantae > Streptophyta > Magnoliopsida > Sapindales > Meliaceae > Trichilia > Trichilia minutiflora. The sequence goes on from JAVXUL010000010.1 coordinate 1,168,205, forward strand.
ATTTGAATGTAACAAGCATAGTACGAAATGAATAAAAGCAAGCATAAACAATTGATGGCCTCTACCATAAGCAAAATAATCTAATTCATATGTGAGCGACGTTCTATGGAACGAGAAACTAGAGCTCATTCCTTTTATGTAGATTGGCTGGAAGTAGTCCAAAAGTCATTTCATTGTGTTCTTCAATGCACACAATCACCCAAAGTCGACCACCACAAAGATGGGAGAAACTAGGAAATTAACATGTCAATGGAGGTGCATTAAAATGCTATTGAAGATCTAGTTTTGGTTAGTTTTGTAAGTTGGGTGGCATGGAAATTTTCTATGTTGATCATGTATCCCATATGTCAATCAATTTTTCAGTCCATCCTTGTTGCTAAAGCGGTGTCAATCAATCTTTTGAGCAGACAAGCAATTACACAGAATTAATCCTCAGAACTGCCAATTCATGCAAAGACATTTTAAGGTGAAGAAGCCATCCTTATTACCCCATCAGGATCCTGCTTTGACTAGCATAAGAAAACCTCTTTGGCCAAAAATTTTTGCGGGTTCAGAAAAGCAGCATTAACAATTGATACAACGTCCACATGTCTTCTAGCAAACCAACCTTACAAGGATTCATGGTGATAATTGCACATAAATGTTTGACTAACCAACCCCAAGCTACCAAAACAAAGAAGATTCCAAGCCTTTCATAGAAGTGAAGTAAACACCAAACTAAGATGAAAAAGAAAATAAAGAGTCGAAACCTCAACAACTTCATCAAGCAGACTCTCATCCAAATTCCTGGGTACAAAACCCGCTCCAATTCCTTGAATCTTGTGAGGACCTGTGATTTATGGGTAAAAGCAAATATAAAACACAAATTATTACATACCATAAAAGAAATTTTCTTTCAAGCGAAATTAGTCAGATTGAAAAAGCTAATACCTATAAAACATTTTTCTCATCTTACCAGGCTTTCCACCTGAAAGTATGTTGCTTTCTGAAGGCTCTACACCAATAACCTGATAAACATTAAAATCAGTATGAGAATTCTGACATGAAATGCTCACATACTCTTGCATTAAAAATTCGATATTTTATCCATGCTACCAATTTTAAGAGACCTCTTTCAGATTGGCAGGTCAGAAGGATACTTGGTAATGGATCCAAGACATATGTCAAACTTGATTTGGAGATTGATAATACAAAATAATTACCTTTATGTTAGGATTTTTCTCTTTAAGATATCGACCAACTCCAGTTATAGTTCCACCAGTTCCGATACCTCCAATAAATATATCCACCTTGCCTCTAGTATCCTCCCAGATTTCTGGACCAGTTGTCTCATAGTGTATCTGCAAATGGAAATACATGGTTCAACTCCAAACGTAGTCATAGTTCTGATATGAAAAATTTATAACCTAATAGAGGATTTCCTCCAACAAAGTTTTATTTAAAAGATGAGAGGGACAATATATTTTACTTCAGCCAAATTTTATTATAATATCTTTCGAGTTATTAGATTAATAAATGGAAAGCTGACAACCATCCAAGATGGTTGTACCCACCATCACAACACTTTCTGCACTGAGTAACATCAGATTCAGAGAAGACGTTTTTTAGTAAAAGCCAACCAACTTGTTAAATTGATGCATCCCATAATCCAAAAATAATAGCATAAGATAATAATCATAAAAGGCACAAAATGCAGGAATGAATAAATCATATAAGGAAAACATTTCTCCTTTCCAACCACATTCTGGGACAACCTCATAAGCTGGATCTTCTACAGATGTTAATGGAGCTTTTTTCTGTAGGCAAACTGCCTTATTGCTTATTCCTTAATTGCAATAATATAAGACAATTCCATGGCATAAAGAAGTCATGTAATGCACCACCAATCAAGATTACATTTTTCATCAAAATGTTGCAACACTATATGTTGATCACATAGACCACATAGAATCATCTCCTAAGATAAATCAACACTGAAGCAAGATAAAAGTAACAAGCCTAACTACAAACCTTCGGATTTGCAGGATTGTCAAATTGTTGAAGCATATAGGCGTTTGGTGTGCTATTCAAAATCTCTTCAGCCTTCTGAACAGCCCCCTTCATGCCCTTTGTTGAATCAGTTAATACGAGCTCGGCTCCAAATGCTTTGAAAAGAACTCTTCTTTCCAAACTCATTGAAGCTGGCATTGTGAGGATAAGCTTATATCCCTTTGAAGCAGCTATGAAAGCAAGGCCAATGCCTGTGTTTCCACTAGTGGGCTCAACAAGAATACTCTGGAATAGAAATAAATATATAAATTGCCCTTTGCAGAATTATCCTGAATTCAGTTCTTATTACACATTCATACAGTATTATAAGAATTTTATCTACAATGTCTTACCTTTCCAGGTATTATTAGTCCTTGTTGCTCGGCATCAGCTATCATACTATAACCTATCCTGAATTCAAAGAAAATATTAATTGTATACAAATTATCATCATTTAAGTTTTGTTGCAAATGATTCGAGGAAGAAATTAGGAGGCGAGCATACATATGCCAAATTCACGGTCAGCTTAACAGAATAAATTGACTATAAACACTGTGAGTTCTTACTCAGAGGATTCAACATCAAGATTTTTCCACATAAAACTTGCCATTCTCACACTTTAAATTGTCAATCTATTAATCTAGCTGATCATCTGTACAAACTAGGAGATGGTCATGAAAGTTTTGAGTATCTAGACTTGCAATCTGATCTTTCTCACCTATCCTTGACACTACAGCATGGTTCCATGATCTCAAGCTTGGCGGCAATGTTTGCAACACACCCCTTTACGATATTATTCAGGTATACCATTGGTGTCTTCCCGATAAGCTGCATCAGGTAGGATCCAATACAACAAATTATGGATCCAATAACCAAGCATTATAGTAAAATGGCAATAACTTTAACAGAAATATTCTCTTAATTTCTTGTAAGGAAAAGCATAATTTACTATGATTATCTTATAATGAAAAAGACAAAACAAAGAAAATTTATGGACAGTAACACATTAATAAAGGCCATGAATTGATATCTTCAAGTTGAGCTCTATGTATTGATCGACCCCTTGGAAAGGTATAGTTTTTTATGAATAGGAAATAAAAAAGCAATTTCCTAACTATTCAATAATGTCAGACAGGACAGGTCCAATTACACTTGGGATAGAAAAGAAAAGAAATAGAAATAGAGGGTGATATACACAACAGCAAAGGGAAGACAAAAAGTAGAGAAAAAGAATTGGAAGAGAGTAATAGCATTTAGAGTATGACAGAGAGAAGGCAATCCAATCACTCAAATGTTTTCAAACTCAAAGCAAGAGGCTTATTTATAGTGGATTAGCAATAAACTAAAAGGAAACACAATCTACTCCAAATCAGTCTAAACAACCTTCTTCTTTTAAGTCAGTGAATACAAACCAACACGAATAAGTAATATATCGAGCTCCCCAAACAAAAATAATTGACAAGTCCCTCATCTCTAGGACAAATAATACTTTAAATAACTACGATCTCAATCAGTTCTTGTTGGTAAGGCTCCAGCAAGTGGAATAAAGTTAGGAAATCTATCCTCCATCATCCAAGTACCAACTAGGTTAGAGCTTGAACTCTATTGTGATGTTTGACATTCAATTTCTCTTACACGGTTGCAGTAACTTTTATGGCACTTCATCAAGTACTCAAGATATACAAACTTCATCAAACTCAATCTAAAATTTGCCTACATAATTCAAATATAATCTGTAATAGCACCGGAAAACTCTAATGTTATGTTCTGCCATCAACCAATGTAGCCTGGACAGAGCAGCTTGTGCAGCATTTCATTAAGTATCCGAGATATTCAAACTTTGCTATATTCAAACTTTCCACTGAAACTAACCCCATACTGTCCTTGAATTATAGCAACACAAACCCAATATCCCAATCTAAGTAACATTTTGCATCAATAAAAACACCCGTCCTAAGCAGCAAAAAGAATTGCAAATTTCTACATAGTTAAACAGAACTCACTTCATAATGATCATGAACCATGTAAAATTACACCAAACTATCGCATTTATGTCAAATCCTTAACATTAACACTCCCAATAAACAATACGTCTTCAAGATTCAAGACCAACCAAATTCATAATTCTCATCAATTAAACTAAAACGCATTCAAAATCAATTTTTTGACCCTACAAACTATCCCAATAAGCAACAGAAACAAATTTCCGAATATCTGCTAATACAAAATCAATTTTCTGGGTAGTAAATCATCCCACTTTACTATGACAAATCCATTCAATTTCCTCAAATTTTTGAGTAACAAATCAACACTTTACAATTCTACAACAACTATGAAATATCACATTCAATTTCCTCAACTAGAAACACACTAATCCATACAAAAGCTACCATATACTCACAAAAAATCTAAACTTTTAACAAACAAATAAGCTCAATCCTTATTTACAATAAACCACAAAATTTCCTCACCTGAGTGACATCTTCAGCAATGTTTAGACCCTCAATCTCACTTTGTGGCTTCAAAGAAACCGCCTTGCACACAACAGAGGAAGACTTATAAGAAACCTCCTTAAACTTCTTCTCCAACCTCGGAGTTGCTCTGATGAGGTTTACATGACCCGTTTTCAGAGTGTTTAAAGAATATTTCTTGGAGTTGCAGAAAAGAGAAGTCAACGGATTGGATAACAGAGAAGAAGTAGCCATTTTTGGACTCTTCGTAGGACTTAGACTCACTGAAGCTAAAGTGAGAAAGCTGAGATGTGGAAGCAATTCGATCCTCTCGTATAAACTTCGTACAGCTCACCAAAGACTTTTCTCAATTTCTACTTAGGGTTTATTATCATACAAGTCTCTAATTTTTCAGTTTATTGTATCTTTACGTAAAATCTAAATTTCATCCCAAAAATTTTATTATTTATCAATTTTTTTAATTATATTTTTAAAATTTTATCATTACATATTGTGAGATAGATGAATAAGATAAATATATTAACTTATAATCTTTTTGTAGAAACTTGTGAAGGATATATAATAGGTAATTTAAAAAATAATGTATTATAGGTAACCATTTATCGATGTTGTTTAGTGATGATAGGTTGAATTTGGGATATGTGGTTTGAACTCAATCCTGTAATTTAAGTAGAATCTTTAGACGGTGGTCTTATCGATCGAAATAAAATTTGAATATTCCAAGTTATTCAAAAAAAAATTTTAAAAATTAAATATAAAATTTTAGAAATATGGCAAAAAAATAAAATTAGATGTAATGTTAAAGTTGTTTTATGATACTTTTATTCATTGAAAAAAATTAGAGTAAATGTTATTTTTTTAATTAATTATTTAATTTTTTATTAAAATAAAAAATATATTTTTTCTTTTTGGAATTAATAATACAATATTAGTATATTACATCCACATTCAATGTTCCACAATTTAGGAATAACACAAAAAATGGTCAATATTACATAATTTAGGTACATATAATAATTATAAGTACTGTCAAATTAATTTATATAAAAAATTTATACCTCAAACATTACTTATTCTTTTATAAAATTCTTTAATTTTTTGAGAAATATAATTTTAATTTTATAATTTTTATGAAAATAAAATAATATTAAATATTCTAAAAATACAACAAAGAAGGATCAATGGTTTGTTATTGATGGTTAAACCCATTCAATACATACAATCTTGATCTCAAATTGAAAAAGTGTTTTTTCATCATAATATAGGGACGGACAAACCCAAATCAAATCCATTTCAAACTAATCTAAAATATTTAATTAAATCGATTTAAATTGTTTTGAAAATTTTTAAATAATTCTCTTTATTTTATAATATAGGGATGGATAAACCCCAAATCAAAATCCATTTCAAATTAATAATCTAAAATATTTTAATTAAATCGATTTAAATTGTTTTGAAAAATTTTAGATAGATAGATCTCTTTATTTTACAAATTATTATTATCAATTTGAATTAGTTTCAAACCATAAACCGTTAAACTAAATTATTTAAATAAATATTAAATATGGTTGTTATTATTATATAATAAATATTGATTTTATATAATAAAATAATATATTAATTATTTTATTATATATATTATCATTTTAAAATTGGATTGGAGGTCTAAATTTTTGTTTTCTAAATTAATTTAAATTAATAAATTATTTTAATTTTAAATTAAATATTTAAAATATGAATTTAAATCGTATAATGTAATTTGGATTGGCTGTAATCTAACTAACTCTCTTATACCAATAACAACACATCAATACCAATAATATTTTTAATTTTAATTTTAAATTAAATAAAAAAATAACTATATGGAAAAATAATTATCACTCATCATCCAATCATAAATAACACCATTAAAAAAATTAAAAATAAATAAATCAAATTAATACAAAATAATTAATTTAATAAAATAAAAAATACCAAAAACATCACAAATATCATCACAAAATGATAACGTTACAAACACAAATAGTAACAGTCGTTTAATCAATCAAGCATAAACTTGAAACGGCCTTGACCAAGCTTTCGGATCCTCCTCCCGGAACCTTCCGCCGTTACTGGCACCGCCGCTAACAAAAGCATGGTATCTCAACAAGAAAGTGAGTGCCAACACAACCCATTCCAGGAAGAAGATCAAAACAGACAATGAGCCGGCCAATCTCAGAATTACGATTCCATCTTCTTCCCTGACGTAAGACTTCAAGTAGCCCAAGAAGTCGGAGGTGTTAGCGAAGATGAGAACGGATATGGATCCCTGAAAAATGGCAGTTAGAACAGTGGCAACCATGTGGGTTGCGTACCATTTTCCGGAGCCCGAGGTGGCGACGGAGCAGGCGAAGACGGCGATGAGTATGGTAAGGACGTGGAGAAGGATTATGAAGAATCCGCAGAGGGAGGGAAGGAGGCGGAGGGAGAGTGTGAGGAAGATGAAGCTTGATGCGGCGGCGAGGAGTATGTAGTTGCAAATGAGGAGGCATTTGTGCTTCCGGGGGTGGGTTTCGGCAATTGAAGAAGATGGGTTGATGTTGAAAGAGACACCCATTGTTTGACGGAGATGTGATAATTATTTGCAGAAATGGAGGAGAGATAGAAAATGTTTGATGGGGGAGAGTAAAGTGGAAGAAGGAGAATTTAAAAGGGAGAGGAGTTGACGTAACGGTCATATAATTTTTGAAAATTGGGTTGGCGGAAATATGAACGTTGGCAGAAGGTAGAAGCCAGTTGGCAACGGTCAGAAAACCAGGTAAATATATAAATATATATCTATGAATTATGAGAATTTGTCAAAGGGGATGTAGCTCAGATGGTAGAGCGCTCGCTTAGCATGCGAGAGGTACGGGATCGATACACCGCATCTCCAAATTTATTTATTAAATTTTTGGGGATAATAACTTTTGAGTCCATATTTTTTATATTTTCACAAAATGCGTAATTTTATTGAATTTCATCTAATCAATTCTACCTTCTATTGAAAATGACTAAATTACACTTCTCTTGTTTGCGTTAGGCTGTAATTTACACTCTTTTATTCATAGGCTCAATTCAAACATCTTATTTTATTTTAATTGATTGATTTTATGTTGAAATATTTTATTTTAATTCAGATGTTTGACATATTCTTACTTGGATTATGTCCATGTAAAAATTGATATTACCTTTTACAATTCACACAAAAATTGAAAAAAAATTGATTTACTTCATGTAATAATTAGAAAATTAAAAAAAAAATAACAAAAATATATATTCTTCTTCTAAAAAACAATAAAAATAATAGTGATAGAAAAAGATGATCAGATCCTCCAAAATCTGTACAGACTAAATCTTTTGCTTCCTGGGAAGGAAGCATGGTTTCTCCTCCAATGAAGATGTTTATCGTCATCATCACCTCCAGGTTTAACGCTATTTACAAGCTGTTTCAACTCTCTCACCTATTAATTTTCCAAGCAAATACCGATCCATAAGAATCCTGTTACAAACAGCAGCTATCAACAGGATGACATCAAGGAATGCAAGGAAGCATGCTTTCTTCTCCAATGAAGATGGTTTACCGTCATCATCTCCTCCAGGTTTAACGCTATTTACAAGCTGTTTCAACTCTCTCACCTATTAATTTTCCAAGAAAATACCGAACCATAAGAATCCTGTTACAAACAGCAGCTATCAACAGGATGACATCAAGGAATGCTTATACTTGAATTTTTACGTCATCTTCAGATTTCCATGATATCCAGGTTCTGACTTCATATTTCACTACTGCATAAATACTTGGGCCAGTTCTCACTTAACATTTCACGACTCCATACATACTTGAGCCATTTCACAATAGAGTTCTCGCATGACATGCCGTAGAAAGTTTTCAGCCATGATATCCAGAAGCAACGATTGTTTCAGCTGGGCTGGACTTCATTCTGAATGATTCCAGGTTGAAACATTAGCACAATGATTGAATTCTGCTGTCTTCAACCTGTATTTGGATACTCAAGCATGGTAAGGAAAAGTAGACCATTCCACAAGACTTGACTTCTTTACTCTTGAATGATATTCAACAGGTAAAGAATACACAAATTTCTCGGAGATTCACTGCCCCTTTGCTGAAATAGTTCCTATTAAGCAATAAATGATTGGAGGAGATCTTAGTGAGAATGCAAACAGGAAACAGGAAACAAAGCATAAAATAGTTGTTCCATAATCTAAACAAAACAAATTTAAACTACGCAAGTGAGCAAAAAAAGAAAGAAAATGTACGCATGTTGCCATTTTCTATGAGACATTTACAGCCCATGCACAAATCTTCCTTTTAAGTATTAACTGGTTCATCTGCCTTTAGGTTGATAGAGGTACAGTGGATCTTTGTGACTCTGGTTTCATAGCTCAAAATTTACAATAACAATATGTAGAACATAACGCAAGGTCTGTCAACAGGACTCTGCCCTCATCTACCATTTCATAGAACTCTTGACCAGCTGCAGGCAAGTCATTTCTACCACTTCTTGGAACAACTTCCTGCAAATCTAGTTCCTGTAAATAGTTTCTGTAAGGCAAACAAAGGATTGGAAAAAGTTCTATAAAGGCAAGTAAAGGAGACCAAGAGGTGGTTACTGATTTTGGTAGGAAAAGGATGTCCATTACTTCATCTCCACTCGATTAATTAAGACCATGGAGAATCTAACCTCAGCAAAACAGAAATAAATTATGCATATGAGCACAATAGCCAGAGATAAGATTCTTTACCTTGCCTTAACTTCGATTACATGATGGATACTCTCATCCCCTGTGAGCTTCATTCAACTAATCCATGGTCAATGCGTCAGCGACACTGCATCCCATAATGGTGAATGAAACTAATCAGAAAGTCATAGAAAAGCAAAAATACTAAGACTGTTATATACCAAATACTAATTCCCACAAAAGCTTTCTTGAATACTTTTTCAGCAAGGGAAAAATACAGCCTCAAGCATTCCACTATCAATGTCTTGCATCAAGTACTCTTCTATGTAATTGTCATACAAGGCTGCACACTTGAGTCACTTACTATAGAAAACACCACACTTTACATCTAAGATAATTCACAGCAGTGTTTGAGGAAACTAACAATAATAACAGAAGTGGAAACAGCAGGACCATAAATTAAACAAGAAAAATAAATTTGAGAAGGAACCGACACTTACCTCCCATCAAGTCCATCAATTAACATTGAGTACGTTAGTGTAGTGATCTCACAACCTGTCTTTTCCATGATATCTACCAGTTCAGAGCATCTATCGCCATGACCTTTCTTAAGTAAGCCTTCAATAAGAATCTTCCAAGCAACTTCATCACTATTATACCCACAACGAAGCAAATTACAAAACACTGCCTTAGCCTTCTCATTTTTCCCTTCATCATATAAACCACAAAGGAGCAGCTTGTATGACTCCAGATGTGGCAAATGACCGTGTTCAATCATAGCACCCAACAGTCTCACTGCTTCCTCATACAATCTCAACTCACAACAACAATTCAGAAGGGAATTATAAATATCTCCATTAGGTGATATTCCTCTTTCTCTCATATAATCAAATAATCTCTGGGCTACTGCCAAGCGCCCAACTTTGCAAAGTCCTATGATGAGCTTCCCATAAGTGTTAACATTAGGTGCACATCCATGTTTAAGCATTGTCTCAAACAGTTGCACAGCAGTGTCAAATTCCATCATCTTCCACACTTTAGCAATATCTACAAATGTGACATTTGAAACCAAATAAAATCCCATCACATTGCTGTTTTCCTTCATCCACTTTTTATTTGAAAGATGGTTGATTAAAAAAGCATATGTATGATGAGAAGGTTCACAGTCAGCATCAAACATGCGCTTGAGAACATCAAATGCAGAATATATTAATCCCAAATTTGCATATGCACAAATTAGTAATGTGTAAGTCACTGAATCTGGCACAATTTGCTCTTCACTCATTTTAACCATCAAATCTTCAGCTTCATTCAATTTCCCTATGCTGCAATATGCGTGAATAAATGCAGTATAAGTATATACATCTGGCTTAAGTCCAGCAGAAACCATTTGGTTTAGAAGCCTGTGAGCATGGTCAAAATCTCCATCTTTCAATACTTCTTTGATGAGAATTGTATAAGTATAAACTGTTGGTTTTACTCCCATCCTTACCATCTTTTCCACAAGTAACAATGCTTCTTGCACCTTTTTCTCTCTGCATAACCCATCTATTAGAGCATTGTAAGTATATGAGTTTGGCAAACAATCATCGCTAAGCATTCTCTCTAGTAAAGAAAGGGCATTGTCAATTTTCCCAGCCTTGCAATATCCATCAATCAAAGCAGTATATATCACTTCACTTACCTTTACGCCTTTCTCTTTCAAAGAATCAAACAGCACATGAGCTTCTTCAACAAGCCCTCTTTTACATAATGTGTATATAAAAATAGTAAAAGTACACTGATCAGGAACTAGACCACTTTCAGTCATCAAATGAAGCAACCTATAAGCACTATCTAAATGACCTGCTCTGCACTGTCCATCAATCAGTGAATTATATGTAATCAAGGTAGGCGATAATTTTCGCCTAAGCAACTCATTAAGTAGCGCCATTGCCTTATGCACATTTTTATTTTTACAAAATCCGCATATCAATTCATTATACGTCCTAGCATTTGGACTACAATTATTCGATTCCATCAAATCTAAAATTTCCAATGCAGTCTCCATCAATCCCTCCTTGCAGTATCCATCAATCAATGCATTATATGTGACCACACTCGGAACAGAACCTTTCTCCAACATCCTATTCAACAACCTTCTCGCCTCGTCAACCTTATTCTCTTTACAAAAAGAATCAATTAACACCGTATAAGTGTGCACATTCGGCTCACAACCCCTCTCTGACATCTCATCGAAAAACTGTAAGGCCTCCAATTTCCTACCCACTCCACATAACCCGTAAATAATCACTGTGTAAGTCCTCACAGTTGGTCGGCAATCATCCTCGCCCATTCTCTTAAACAACTCTATAGCCTCATCAACTCTTTTCACCTCACAAAGACCATGAATCAAATACGTATAGGAAACTTCATTTCTTTGACAACCCTTTTGTGGGATCATCCTAAAAACTTGATAGCCACTATCTACATCCTTATTCCTGCAATGCCCCAATATTAATGACGTATATGTAAACGTATCGGGATTCAAACCTGCTTGCACAATCTTACTAACATACAACTGAGCCTCAACAACATTTCCTATCTTACAATATGCATTAATCATTGTATTAAAAGTATATATATTAGGAACAATCATATTCTGCAACATTTCTATATAAACACACTTCATTTCATCAATCAAAACAAATTTTGACAACGACATTAACAATGTGTTGTAAGCCTTAATACTAAGCTTAAATCTGAACTCCCCATCTCTTTCATTCACTCTCTTCAAAAAATCCAAAGCGAAACGAATATCTTCCACCGAATTGCAAGATTTAATCATGGAAATAAATATTTTTTCACTCGCTTTGGTGATATTACTTGAAATCAAAAGATTTAACAAGGCAGAGTAAGATTCTACCGTGTGTTTAAAACCCCGATTTTGCGCAATCCAAAAAGAAAAATCGAGGGCAGTCTGGGGATCGAGATTGAGGCTATATAGAGAAGAAATGTGAGATGGTGTTATAAATGGAACTAGCTTCAAGATTGAAGGGTGTTTTTTCCAAGTTCTGGGATGATTAGAGAGAACAAAGAAGATCTGAGACCGAAGATCCGGCGGCTCCCGGTCAACGGCTAGGGTTTGGGCAAACGGCGCCATGGACGAAGTGCGGAAAATTCTTTTGAGGAAAAACTGACATATGTCTTTCTTGTTTTCGGTGTTTCTGATAATGGACATCAGATTTCTCATGACCTTGATCATCCACTCAAAAGAAATGGGAGAAGAAATAAGAGAACAGCTGCCAAAGATAACACAGCACGTAATTTGAAAAACAAAAAATGTAACAAGTTTCTAATTATTAAACTAATCAAACAAAAATTTTCCACTATTACTTTTTTGAACAAAAAATTGGTTTACATCTATCAATTGGTATAGGACTGCTGTATCCATTAACTTTCTGTGGCCAAGAGAATGGTCGTAGCCTCTCTATGTACTCTTCAATGGTGAACAAAGTAATGGTTCTAATTTCTATTTCTATTTTACTTTATCCCAAGCTAGTTAATATTTTCTAGATTGTTTGAAATTAACTTCTTCTTAATGTTACGTTTTTAATAGCCATAATAAAATTA
>JAVXUL010000010.1:1191346-1210333 GCA_035590515.1 Trichilia minutiflora
ATATATATGAGATTTTAGAGTTTGGTTGAATTAAGAATGTAATGTAATAAACAATTTTAAAATTTTAATATTCCAAGTCTACCCTCCATCTGATTCATACATGACGTATTCAAATTTGTCTGCTATTGTTTTTCTCTCACGCCACATAATTAAAGATGCAAAGCAACAAAATGCTAATAATATTAGAAAGTTAAAAGATTTTTTCTTTTAAAAATTTCAGTTGTAAATAAAAAAAATAAACATTTTCTTAAAAATTATTAAAATAAAGATTCTTCATTTCTCGGTATGTAGTATAAATTCTAGACCCTACTTCTTGCAAAGCGATGATCCCACAAAATCTTTCTTTTTGTGTCTTCTTCTTGTGTTGAGGACCCATAAAATTTGAAAATGTGAATTTCCTTTCTTTTGTTTTCTTTAAAATTATGATATTTTCATTGTGCTTTAAGGCCCTAAAAGAGTGTTTCCTATTATTTTCCATTTAACATTTAATTTTAAAAAATGTTTATTATACAATGTTTGTGATTAGCTGTAACTTTAAAGCCACATTAGCTTAATACCAAATGAATCGTTAAACAATAAAATCATTCAAGTGAATGATCAGTATATGAAAAGAATGACACCAAATAAATAGCAAAAACACCAATGCAGCAGCAAGCATGAATCCATGAATTCAATAGCAATATTCAAATATGGAAGAGATTCAACAAAATGTATTACACGGTCTTTTAGCTGAGAAACTACAAACCTTTTCCACATTTGTCTCATATAGGACAGAAAGTAGAACCAAAACCATCAGTAATTACAGTCTACAAAAACAACATTTTAGAGAAGCTCGGTGGATCAATGTTTTCTTCAGATCTCTCCTAGATATATCTGTTTATCACTACTGCAAGATCCAATAACAGGTTCATTCGGATGGAAAACAGACTCGTTCACAGATCCAGTATGTCCCGGGAGCTTATACAAGATGCGTCGTGAAGTTGTATCCCATATATAAACCATGCGGTCTGAACTACCCGCAGTGACCTTACTTCCATCTGGCGACCAACCACATTTCAACAAGTTCTTTTCAAAGTTGTGTTGGTGCCCCTCTAAAATCTTGACACAGCGATTTTGGGGTGCATATGGGCGCATATCCCATATGCAGAGCTTGCAGTCCATGCCATTAGTGAGGAGATAAGAACCATCAGGACTCAAGCTCATGCTGGTTATCATATCCTGATGGCCCTGAAGTGTCATGGTTACTTCACCTTTACGCAAGTCCCAAACTTTAACATCATTGTCTATGCCACCAGTGTAGATCTTATCAGAAGCATCGGAGAAACTGACAGCTGTGATTTGGTATTTGTCTGGAAATGTTTGGATGGCACCTCGCTGACGCATATCCCAGAGTTTAGCAGTTCCATCATCAGACCCACTGACAACAAGTGGTGGTCCTCTCCGTGAAGGGCAACAAGAATTCACAAAAGAGTTGTGTTCCGCCATCTTTTTAACTTGTTTTCCTGTTTCAACATCCCACGCCCTCAGAGTTTTGTCAGGGCTGGCGGATATTATCTGTGAGCCATCAGTTGTCCAGTGAAGATCTAGAACTGCATTCTTGTGTCCTTTCAGAACCATGAAATTCTTGCATTCCCCATGCACATACCAAAGGAAAATGTCTCTGTCATGAGAGCCGGATGCAATTACTGTTCCAGCCGGATTGAACTTCATTGTATAGATAGCACTCTGATGACCTGTCAGTAACATAATTGGTGATTCCAAACTTGATGTCCACTGCTTTCCTGGTGCTTGGGGAGCAGTATAAGGAACAGTAGACCATTCCATTGGCCTTGAACCAACAGTAGACAAAGCATTTTCATTCTCTCTTGGAGGAGTAACAACTTCCATCTTTCCCCCTACTAGGTACTCTGCCAGAAAAGTTAAGCAACTTCAACGAGCCATAAATAACCATTAAAGAAATTGGCGGAAATTAGCAGGAAGAAAGAAAAGAGAGGAGAAAATTAAACAGATCCAACCATCTAGTCTAACAATCGAAAAAAACACTCCTATCTCATCAACAAATGTTAATCAATCCAAACTCATGCGCCCAATTTCACAGTGAAACTATGCAATTATCCTAAGCACAATCTGATAGCTTGATTAATTCCATTAAGCATTCATGGTTTCCATAAACACAATGATGAAAATTCATCCTATTATAATGGCTGTAAGAAGGAACCATTTTCCCTTTCATGAGAATCTTTTAATTGGATGCACAGATGCATAAATCATTCAGCTAATCCAACAGATTTGACATGGAACCTAACTACACTACCAGAAGAGGTCAACCAAATAAACCCAACAGAAATAGAGACATTAGATTACGAAATCATGGAATATTTACGCTATAAGACAATTTATATTTGAAGCAAGCCAAGCTTTATACCGAAAAAATTAAACAAATCACAAGTTCATCTAATAAGTGACAGCCCGAGCAGACAAAAGAACTTTATATGCACATGAAAATGAAACAAAAACTCCACATTCACATGCCCAAGAGTAACATCTCACACTTAATATCAATCCATAAACTAAAATCAATACCGAACCAAGAATGTAAACTTGACATCTCTCAACAAAATGAAAAAAAAATCAGATTATAATCAAAATCTACATGTAAAGCCTAGGAATTGATACAGACTGCAGAAGCATATTAGACCCCCGAATGCCACTAACATCAAATTAATAAAGAGTTACTGGGGAATGATATCTTTCAGACTTAAACTTGAATTAGAAAATGGAGATGTGACTTTAGTCCCATGTTAAAAAATTACCAAAAACCAACAGTAAATTCACATTTTTATATATTAATATAACAAAACTAATGACTTCGTAAAATCTTAACTAGGAGTGGCACTATGATCAAGAACAGCAAAAGCATAAGGATAAACGAAAATCAGCTCCAGCTGTAACCTAGATTCCTAACCCCAAATGCACGAAGAGAAGAACTTTTCTCAAGGATACTCCATCTAACAATAAGCCCATAAAAGGAAAATGGAAAAAAAGTGACAACAAGGTTTCTGCAATCAAGAATACTAATTTCAAGAGCCCGTTGAACAGAAGTCTCCAAAAGTCTTAATTTCATTCTGAATCTAAAAACAAATATAAGATATAAATCTGCAAGCAATCTACAAATTATATCACAAACTGGACGCTATAAAGTAGTAAAGAAGCTAAACTCCAGTCCAAACTTACGAACTACAAGAGCATTGAAATAGCAATCACAGAAATTAAAAACAAGGCAAGGTCTAGGTTTTTAACGAAAAATCCTTGATTTTGTTCAAACAAACAAGTGAAATATTCGATTCGTTCAAACAATGACTAGGGTTTTACGTGAGATCACCAAGAGAGCAAAGACGTGAGAGAGAAAGCATACCAGCGTAACCTAGACAGTTCTCCTTCCCGCGAATGAAACGAAGCTGTCTGGTTTGCGCAGTGGATGCATTTTCTTCAGAGGTGTTCAAACAGATGCGATGGGCCAAAGGGGTGGACTTAGAATTCGGAAGCCTACCGGATATGCTGTTAATCCAGCCCAACTAACAACTAATCCAAGGCTTTGTTCAAAATTGTAGTTTAGAAATATTATTTTTTTATCATTTATATCTCCATAAAGATTAATCAGGATAAAATTTAAATATTTTAAATTAATTAAAAAAATATTTTTATAAAAAATAATTTTATTTGAATTTTTTTTTTAATACTACTACTACTTTTGAGTTTTGAAATGATAATGAATTCTTTTTCTAATATAAAATTTAATCTAATGGTAATTATTATTTTCTGTTTGGGTCAATACATAATTAATTAATTTTTCTACCATGCAATTACTTTTAAGTCTTTAATTATTCACTAAACAGTGAAAAAATATTCCAAATATTCCATGATTCCAATCACAAACCCACTAGTGAAAATTATTAAAACTCAAATCCCAATATTTATATTAATAATTTTCAAAATACCCCAAAACGTTTCAAAACATTCCCTCATGTCCCTTGACTCTGAATCATCTCCTTCCTCAAGCAGGGACTGGTTCTTCCCTTCACACTCCTTCGCTCACTCTTCTCACCACAACCCACTTAAAACCCCGAAATACCCTCGTAGATTGTACAGAAACCCCAGATTGTCCCAACCTCTGCCTCCCGATTCAAGGCCCTCTAAAACGCCGACTTTTCACTCGGTTTCGTCATCCAATTTCAGGTCTTCGAGGGAATACAACTATGCAGGGCTTAGAAAGAGAACCTACCGGAGCCTCCCCGTGGAACCACAGCCGAAAGGTGAAGGAAACGATGCCGTTGCGAATCGAAACTTGGGCGTTCCGGAAGAGAAAACGTTGTCGAGTGAGAGAATTCCCATGTCAACGGGTCAACGGGTCAAATTCCGGTGGTGTATCGCCATTTATTTAGCGGTGCTGGTTCTTTCATCTTTCTATCTGGGAAAATATTAAAATGTTGTTTTTGTTTTTTAAATTTGAGAAAAGATGGATTTTTTAGGTTAATTCCGTTTGAAACTTTGCAGGCTGCGATCACAGTTCTGACTTCTTTGCTTCACAACAATTTCTCGTTACGTAACCAAGTCAACGAGTTGCAGGTAAATGCAGTTGTTTATATTTCCGTAAGTTTTCTTTTTTTTTTAAGTAGTTTTGTTAGAAACCTCGAATTAGATATTTGCTTTTAGTTACTACAAGGGTACTTATGTTTTGATTTCGTTGAACGAAATTCAGCTTTCTGCTTTATGTTTTAGATAGCAGACAAGTAGTTTTTGGACGGTAAAGCTCTGCTCTCAGTTTATCTTGTCAATATATGCCACATAAATTTGATGTTTTCCAAGATTTGATTGTTGAACAACTGAACCACAGTGATTAAAGATATATTTGTTATCTGCTATGGTTTGTTCACTTGAGTGGTTTGCTAAATGTGCACTAGTTTCTCCTTTGCAGGATCAGGTCTTGAAGCTAAATATTAGATTGCAGGCTTGCAATTTGTCAGATACTATTGATGCAACTAACTCCATATTAGAAGAGGATGACCAAATTTCTTACAAAGGCTTAAAAAACTTGGCTTTAATAGTCTCAGTTACAGTGTTATCCATACCAGTTGTTATCTTCAAGTACATTGATTTTGTCTCTAAATCGAGATCATCTGATAATATTACAGAAGAAGCTTCTTTAAGCAAGCAGCTAGAGTACCGATTGGATTTCTTTTTTTCTGTCCATCCATATGCTAAGCCATTGGCATTGTTGGTTGCAACTCTGTTACTTATTTGTGTTGGGGGTTTGGCACTCTTTGGTGTGACAGATGATGACATAGCAGATAGTCTTTGGTTATCTTGGACATACGTGGCAGATTCAGGCAACCACGCTAACTCTGAAGGTATTGGTCCGAGGCTAGTTTCGGTTTCCATTAGCTTTGGTGGGATGCTTATATTTGCAATGATGCTTGGACTTGTGTCCGATTCTATTTCTGAGAAGTTTGACTCACTAAGGAAAGGAAGAAGTGAAGTGGTGGAGCAAAATCACACTCTAATTCTTGGGTGGAGCGATAAATTGGTAAACTTCGAATTTCATATCTGGGTTATAGGATTTTCCTTTATGCCTAACATCTAAAAATTTCTTTAACCTAAGGGCACTATATTTGTATGAAGTTTACTTGATTTATATTAACCATGATCATACACATGGAAAAAGAAAATCTTCTGCATTTCCCAACTTGCTTGATCTGTAGATATCACTTGGTTCCCTTAAAATAATGTTGATTAATTGCTCTCAGGAAACAGCTAGTCTCCACCATTTGTTTCAATTATTTTGGCATAAATGGAAATGTAATCTGACTAGTCGCTAAAAATTCCATTACTCCTGATAGCTTCTCCCATTGATTGTTTTACTTCACACAAAGAAATTTGTGCTTCCACAGGGATCGTTACTAAACCAACTTGTCATAGCCAATGAGAGCTTGGGTGGTGGAATGGTTGTGGTGATGGCTGAACGAGACAAAGAGGAGATGGAACTTGACATTTCCAAAATGGAGTTTGATTTCAGAGGAACGTCTGTAATATGCAGAAGTGGAAGCCCTCTGATTCTGGCTGACCTTAAAAAGGTTGCTTTGTTGGTTCATGTAATATAATCTTGATTTATTGAGATAAATGCCTGTTCGATGTCTCCTCCTGGTAATAACAGAATGCATTTAACTGACACCAAATAATTTGAGTATTGAAACCACCTCAATTACAAACCTGAAGTTATTGTAAATATTATTTGAATTCTGACAAGATTTCTTTTCCTAGGATCCTTCTAGAGAAAAATAAATAAATTTGTATGAAAATTAGAAAAGCTGGAAAATTTTTTTCCAGGATTCCTTTTGTCTCAATTTGCTGAATCTAGTGGCATAGATCTTCTATGAAGGTGTTGGTGCTAGCATTTGCATTCATTTGACTTGAGCAATATTCTCTGGTATTGTCCAATTATCCAATCTTCTGTGGATGATGATTAGCTAATGAGAGAACCATGCTATGTATTCGTTGGCTCCTGTATCTGTTGTGTTAACATCATGAAAATTTCAGGTGTCTGTTTCCAAGGCCCGTGCCATAATTGTCCTTGCTGAAGATGGAAATGCATACCAGGTCTACTTTAGTGAACACATTAATGCATTTCATCCTTAAGATCACATAAAATTTGATCACTTTAGCTAATTCATGTTATGATACAGAGTGATGCTCGTGCATTGAGGACAGTCTTAAATCTGACTGGCTTAAAAGAAGGGCTGAGAGGGCATATTGTAGTGGAACTAAGTGAACTCGACAATGAAGTTCTCGTTAAACTTGTTGGGGGAGATCCTATTGAAACAGTTGTAGCTCATGATGTTATTGGCCGTCTGATGATTCAATGTGCTCGGCAGCCAGGACTGGCACAGGTTCATTTTTGTAACATTGTGTTAATATCAATGTAGATGCTAATTTTTATGTTTGTTTTTTTTTCCTGTCCTCTTATTTCACTGCTTGTTAACTTTATGCTATGCAAATGAGCACCCACTGCCATTTTCTCACTCTATTTTTGATAATTATGGACTCGGTCTGACAGATCTGGGAGGACATTCTTGGTTTTGAAAATTGTGAGTTCTACATAAAAAGATGGCCAACATTGGACGGCATGCTGTTTGAGGATGTATTGATCAGTTTTCCTGATGCTATACCTTGCGGAGTCAAGGTTGCATCTTCTGACGGTAAGATTGTTCTGAATCCTGATGACTCATACATTCTACAAGATGGCGACGAAATTCTTGTCATTGCAGAAGATGATGATAGCTATGCCCCAGCAAAATTGCCTATGGTGCTTTCATTTTCCTCTAGAGATTATAGAATTTAAAATAAATTGCTTGGTCTCTTTTGATATATTATTCCATTTGTCGTATAATTTAACATTGTATATACATGTTGCAAGACTTGACTTACGTCCTACTTAAATCAGGCTGCATTTTAAGCCTTAGACATATTTGACTGGCTTGATTTATAGATCAGCATTAAAGAACTTACTGGATGCTTTTCAATTTTAGCCAGATAAAATAATATAAGAACAAATGGAGAAAAATGCAAATGGTAAACAACAGTTAGGTGGGCGTTCATGATAAGGAAAAATGTTATAGTTTTTGCAGGCTAGGATGGTGGAATTTAGCTGAGTGGGGAATAATATAATTTTAAAACTTACGTAAGTATAATCAATTTTATCATTCAGGTCAAAGAAGCATCCTTCATAAACATTGCCCGACCATCAAGAAAGTCACAGAAGATTCTACTTTGTGGATGGAGGAGGGACATTGATGATATGATTGTGGTAAGTTCTTTCTATTGAAGCCCCTAATATTTCTTTTTTTCGCCTGAATGTTGCAGGTACAGAGTGGGAATCTACCACAAGACTTCATTCTTCCAAAGTCTTCAGAAAAGATACTTTTTTGTGGGTGGCGACGGGATATCGAAGATATGATATTGGTAATGTTACAAGGAATCTGCAACTATGCTCCGAAACATCTTGGGTGTAAATCTGCAGTATACACAGAGTGGTGGTGGTTCAGAAATTTTCTGTTACCGTTGCTCAATTTCTTCTCATACTAGCAATAATTCTTCCAGGACTCTGAAAGATTCTTTTTCACGATCCATTGTGCACAAAAGATTACTCATCTTGTATTTACTATGTAAATGGTATCATTCATTTACTTCTTTTTGTTCCTTTAGGTATTGGATGCCTTTTTAGCACCTGGTTCGGAGCTCTGGATGTTCAATGAGGTCCCAGAAAATGAAAGGGAAAAGAAGCTTACTGATGGTGGTCTAGACCTCAGCAGGTTGGGAAATATAACTCTAGTTAATCGTGAGGGGAATGCAGTTGTACGACGTAACTTGGAAAGCCTTCCTTTGGAATCATTTGATTCTGTGAGTAGCACTCCGCCTATTCATGATAAGTATATTTGTAGGGGAAGTATAGTTCATAATCATTACAAATCAATATTAAGAAATGAAAGCATGAGCACCGACAAAAAGGTCTTTTATTGGTGCATCTTTCTGACTTATGGACTTTTCAAGAGCTTTGTCATTCACTTTAGCACTTGTGATGTGACACACAAAAAGCAAGTGGGCGGAACTTTTAAAGGGTATTTTTGTCTGATGTTTGTCATTTTTATTCTTGATTTGTTTCCTTCTTTTCTTAGTGTTAAGTATATTGAGATGTTATATTGCATTTCACAGATTTTAATTTTGGCTGATGAGTCAGTGGAAGATTCAGCCATTCAAGCTGATTCTAGATCTCTTGCTACACTACTTCTGATTCGGGATATCCAGGTACTTGGAAATGACCATAAGTTAAATTTCAATGCATAGATATTTATAGTCTTCGAAGCTATTTTCTTCATCTGCAGTAGTCTCACTTTGAATACCAATAAAATAGAATTCCTTTAAGAGTGTCAATCGTATATCAAATCAAATGTTATTATGATTCGAGTCTTTCTTATTATTATTGCAGGCAAAGCGTCTCCCATTCAGAGAAGTGACGGTAATCCAAGGCCACAGAGGAAGCTTCTCACAAGGCTCCTGGATTGGAGAGATGCAGCAGGCTTCTGATAAATCAGTAATAATCAGTGAAATTCTGGATCCAAGGACTAAAAATCTTTTATCCATGTCAAAGATTAGTGATTATGTCTTGTCAAATGAGCTCGTCAGCATGGCTTTGGCCATGGTTGCAGAGGATCGACAAATAAATGATGTATTAGAAGAGCTGTTTGCAGAAGAGGTGCTTAAACTTGTTCTCTTGTTTCATTCCAACTCCCTTTGTGAATTTTCATTTAAGAATTTCTTATCTAACTTCTGATTATATAAGCTTAGTTAATAACAAAGACTCAATTTGGGTTCTACCAGGGAAATGAATTGCAAATACGGCAAGCTGATCTCTACCTTCACGAAGGGGAGGAGTTGAGTTTCTTTGAAGTAATACTACGAGCAAGACAGAGGAGAGAGATCGTTATTGGCTATCGTTCCGCTTATGCTGAACGAGCTGTCATCAATCCGCCTTCAAAATCCGAGAGACGGAGATGGTCACTGCAGGATGTTTTTGTGGTAATTTCAGAGAAAGAATAAACCATCTTGTTCCCACACGCCAAAAGAAATATTCTTGGTAAAGGGTGAAAATCTTTTCCCAAAAGTCGTTCATTGGAATCATTGCAGGTTCGCATGTAAGTAGTTTAGACAAAATGTAAATAAGCATGAACTAAGATTTAGAGAATCAACATCGCAATTTAGATTACTTACACCAGTAGTCAATTTCAAAAGTAAAGAAAATCCATTCCCTTTAGGACTTTTACGGATGGGTAAGCAATTTATTTGGAATCATTGGTTTGATGAAATATACAAAACTCTCTTTATTGTTGTCGTAAAATTATGCGAAAGTTTGCTTTATTAAGCTGGTGAAATGTACAAAATTGAATCTTCAGGTTTACACAGAAAGGTTAAGAGTCTCCAATAAAAGGTTTCTTGTTTAAGAGTCTCCAATAAAAGGTTTCTTGTTTTCTTTCCATACACGTTACTCCCAAGAAAGATGTGAGGCTAAAATTGAGATGTCAGACTGCGAGAAAAAATCTTTAACATTTATGCTTCTGAGAGATCAACATTCAGTTCGTTGGAGCCCCTGATTCAGGGGATGGATCTTGATTTCCTTCAGTGTCTGATGGTTGAGATTCAAGCTTGGCGGCAGCTTGCAACACTCGGTTTTGAGCATCTGTGGATGAAGGTGATGTTGGCAGTCCAAAGCGGTTTGTTTCTACTTTCCCAGCAGCCCATGAAAATGCCTGAGCTAAGTCGAATAGGAGCTAGCAAAAGCCTTCAAGGAACATAACATACGCATCACAGTTAATTCAACCGATTCAAAACTTGAATATACTATATAAGAACATTAGGTAATCCTATTTATCAATTACAAAGTACAACAAATCTTTTCAGTTTTAGTTTCGTTTATTCAAGTAATATCATCAATCCTTACTCCAAGGAATGCAATTTTTAATACGAGATTCAGTTCACATAAGTTTAAAAACTTTGTATGTATGTGTGTGTGGTTCAAATAACTTGCAATGAATTATTTGGACCTCTTAATGCTTTTCTACTTTATTTCAACCTTTATTTTTCCACAAGCCAAGTTTTTTTTCCTGAGACTTTAAATATAAAGTGGGGATCAAAATTGACATGAATAATTGATCATTTCTGTTTGTCATGATTTCACACAGCCTTAAGAAGGGGGCTGTACCTAACACCTTGCCTAAAACACTCAGCATTCTTATATGAAGGACCCGCCGATAAATACTCTGGTAGAGTTATAGATAGGACGTACAGCAACAAAGAATCAGCATAATCAGCAAAGCTATGAACAGAAAAAAAAATATATATGTCAGATCATTCAGCATAACAAAAGTAGATGCATGACGTACAAGCAGAGGGACCATGTTTAATAACCAATAAATCTGATCATGCTATGATATTTCTTTAGTACAGCATCTGCTGGAATTTGATATTCAACATATAGATGTACATGAATTTTCAAACGTGATTCTGCCAGCACAGTCATCATTTAACTTTTATTATGTACAACTTTTGTATCAACTTTAGTATAAAACAAGTAGATGCACGATCTACAAGCAGCAGGACCGTAACTCAGAACCAATAAATCAATATATATGGTGATGCTATGACATTTCTTTAGTACATCCTCTGGAATTTGATATTCAACATATAAACATACATGAATTTCAAAGGTGATTCTGCCAGCACACAGTCATCATTTAACTTTTTTTATGTATTGGCTTTTGTATCAACTTTAGTCCATACAACTATTAAGAGTCCGTATCAAAATGATACAACTTTATAAGAAAACTAAATCTGGACAGAGTATGGATACCTGATCAAGGCCAAAAGCCGGTGATCTTGGCAAATGCTGAAACATGTTAAATAAAGATATATAGGCATAAACATTCAGCTGATAAAAATATTCTCAAGCAAATTTTGAATCTGTATATAACCTCACCCATTTTTAACTCTGCTTATCCTGATGACATTTGATGTTTGAACATAATGGAAGACATCTTTCTAAAATGCTCTTAATCATAAAAAGAGTCCTGCTCTTGCCATTTCCACAGCTAGTGGCAATCTTGGGATTTATTTTCACGTAGGGTGGTTTCTGATTTTAAAAAAATAAAACACTTTGCATTTTACTAATTATTGATGACGGACCCCAAAATGCCATTGAATTGCTATAAATCTATTACTTAAAAGGAGGACAAAGAAAAGTATTAGTAGCCATCAATTAGCTTAGCTTGTAAGACTTCATGTAAGTTTAGGTCTTTGAATTTTATTCTACTCCTATTTGGGAATAGGAGGCAAGAGATCTTTTTAGAGAAAAAGACGAATAACATATTTCAGTTGAGGTGAAACAAAGAAAAAGAGCTGCAATAATTAAACATTATTTGAAAATTTTTGCGAAACTTGTTTAGCCATCCAACCTTATGAGTTTTGAATCTCGGGAGGAACAATTTACAAATCCCAATTTTAGAACTGTTAGACCAACTATAGCTTTTCCACATTAACTGCTGATCCCACCAAAAGTATAAAAGGAAAATGAAAATACTTGTCTCGTCCCTTTGTCAATGTGCACATTACTAGTCTGTGTTAATCAGTTAGTATGTGTAATTTTCTTCTCTGTGGTATTATCTGCTTCCAAAATATGCTGCTAAGGTCATATTTTTCTTTTACCTGCTGCTTCCTATTGCTGTTACAGGTGCAAATCTGGGCCAGCAATAATATACAAAGAGAAGAAAGGTCATCTGTGGCAAACTGGGAGTCTGGGATGTCCAATCCCTCATCACATCTTCTTCAGATTTGTATGGTCCGGAAAATTCAATTGGAGATGAGAAATTACCTAGGCATATAAAATTTACTTTCAAGAATCCAGTTAGATGCCGCATTATTTGGGTAACACTACGTCTTCAGAGACCTGGTTCAGCCTCTGTTAATTTTGAGAAGAACTTCAATCTTTTATCTCTAGAGGAAAATGAAAACCCATTTGCACAAGTAGATCGACGTGCTTCTTTTGGAGGCGCATTTGAAACTGAACCATGTCTTCATGCCAAACAAATTCTTGTAGTCGGAAGGCCAGTGCAAAACGGGGTGGGGCTTATATCATCACAGAACTCTGAACAGCTTAATTTTAGAAACTGGCTGGATAGAGATCCACCAGTGACTAGATTCAGGGTATTAACTTCTACTTTTGTTGTTTGTTTATTCATAATCTCAGTTTCTGTCATGTGCCTTGACTCTCAATAGTTTTCCTTTTCTTCTCTTAGGTCCCAATTGAAACTGAGAGGTTGATGGACAATAAAGCCTTCGCTTGCCGGATTCCGTCTAGATGCTTTCACTGCAATAAAGCCTAGGGTTAGCCATTCACCTTCCTCAGATTCAGACATCTGGGACTCATCATTAACATTTTTAGAAGACAGACACATCTCTCCAGCTGTGTTGTACATACAAGTATCTGCACTCCAAGAACCGCACAACATGGTAATTATTGCAGAATATCTACTGCCTGAGGCTAAAGCCGGAATGCCTATGTACTTTGATTTTCCACAACCGATACAATCCCGTTGCATTTAGTAAGCTTCTCGGAGATGTTACAGTATTTACAGACGACTTTTCAGAACAGGATGGTTCCGGTTTTAGAGCTCCAGCTGTAGCTGCAGGCTTGTCTTTGTCTAATAGAATCAAGTTATATTATTACTGTGATCCTTATGAGCTTGGAAAATGGGCAAGTCTTCGGCTGTTTGATTGTGCGGAGAGAAAAGAGTTTTGTGGTTATTTTGATTTTGATTGATTTTTTGTTGCCATTTTCTCGAAAATTTTTGTTGTATAGAATCAAAATATGTTATAAGTAATTTATTATTGCTGTCATATCATTTACTCATGTTAATTGGTTATTAATTTTCTTAATTTTTCCAAAAAAAATAATTTTCTTTGCATTAATATATGATGCGAACAAATAAGCAAAATAGAAATGTATATTATTTTTCCAACTAAAATAAGCCAAATCACACCCACTGTCATAAAACCCAGTTTACCAAAATGCCAGTGAACGGAAAAAAAAAACTAGCATCCGCTTGGCAAATAAATCTCAGCCGTTGATCTAATCTTCTCTTAGGTCTCTCGTAGTGCTCGGGGTTTTATATCGATCTTTTTCATAACTCTTATTTCCTTGGGCGTCTCTCTTTCTCTCTCTCATTTCTCAACTCGAAGCTGCAGCAATGGTGAGTTTCGTCTTTTTTTCTTTACTGAGAAAATGTGGGAAAATATTAGTGAGGAAGTTGTATAGTGAGACATTGGCTGATTTCTGTTTTTGTTCTTTAAAACGATTCGGTTGTGTGTTTTTTGTAGGGAACTTTTTTTAGAGTTTTGTTTAATATGATATGTTTTTTGGCAGGCCTTCGTGAAGGTTCAGAAAACCAAGGCGTACTTCAAGAGGTTCCAAGTCAGGTACAGGAGAAGAAGAGGTATGTATTTGTGTTTGTATTTTATTTTTGTATGTATATCTTTTTTTTCATTGAGTTTGATAATTTTTATAGTTTGATTTATTTCGTTATGTGGGGTTATTTGTAGAGGGGAAGACTGATTATAGGGCAAGAGTTCGCTTGATTAATCAGGACAAGAACAAGTACAACACCCCCAAGTACAGATTTGTTGTCCGATTTGTATCCTTCATTTTTTTTTTGTTGGATTGATAATGTGTTCAATACGCTGAGTTATAGCGTGTTCTATGTTATTATTGTGGTCGGTTTAAGCATTACAATGTGGTTGGAGTACTACTGTTAACATCAAAAAGTACTTCTAAATATTCAATAACATTTTTGCCTATGATTTTTTTAGAGTAGAATGACATTTTGAGATGGGAAAATCACATGTAGTGAATTTTGAAGACTACTTTACTTTCTTTTAGGTCAAAACAGCTCTGAAAATGCTTTTCAAGAAGTTATGTTTTACAGCAAGAGGTTTTCATGAAATGTCTTCTTGCATAAGCACTTCTATATGTCCTATTAATGTTTGGTACTATCTATAAGATATGATCCCCTTTTCATGTATAGACATTATCAGGAATATGTCGTTGCGTAATTCTTTCATGGGTCAGCATAATTTTCTGTGCATGTTGCATCCTTGACCTTTGCATTAGACAAACAAGGACATTATAGCTCAGATAGTGTCAGCCAACATTGTTGGTGATTCAATACTTTCCGCCACATATACCCATGAACATCCTCGTTATGGACTTGAAGTAGGTCTTACAAACTATGCAGTAGGTATCTTAAAACTTTGGGCTGTTTTGCATGACCTATTATATATGTGTTTGATAATTTATCATGTGTGATTCTTACTTTACATTTAAAAATATGGTCAGCCTATTGCACTGGACTTCTCTTGGCTCGTCGTGTATTGAAAATGCTTGAAATGGATGACGAGTATGAGGGCAATGTGGAGGTAACCTCCAGAATATGTTAATAGTGTTGAGAAAGGAACCTACTTAAAAAACAATTTGTTGCACTTTGGAGGATCTTAGATCTATGAGGAAGTACTTTTGTTTTCAGGCCACTGGTGAGGACTTCTCTGTTGAGCCAACTGAGAACAGAAGGCCGTTTCGTGCTCTCCTTGATGTGGGACTTGTTAGAACAACTGGCAATCGTGTTTTTGGTGCTCTAAAGGTATCTTAATTTCTGATGGTATCAATGTTATCTTGATTTTATATATAATTTAACAAGATTGGTTTACATTATTAGTCTTATATAAATATGCATGCCTCGTGATTATGTAATAATTGGTTTTTAATGGATTGGACCATTTGGTTATTAAATTCCTGATTTATTTTATTGTCTAGTGGTTTGTTGAAGGACTCACTTATCCATATGTATACTATCCATATGGCATCATGGTTCGAGATCTGTTGTTGTGAGCTACAAACATAGAAGTTTCTGGTTGTTGAAGTTTAAGGTTTATGTTTTAATTAGTTGCTGTAACATATTTTCCAATAACCACAGGGAGCATTGGATGGTGGATTGGACATTCCTCACAGTGATAAGAGGTTTGCTGGCTTTTCAAAAGACAGTAAGCAGCTTGATGCTGAGGTTCACCGCAAGTATATCTACGGTGGGCACGTTGCTGCATACATGGGGGTATAACTGATTGCTTCAAGTCTTCTTTCTAATTTATTAGGTTCTGACATTGATAATGATATGTTTAGTGATTTATTAACTTTTATCTCTGTTCTTGTCTGTTAGACATTGATGGAAGATGAACCAGAGAAATATCAATCTCACTTCGGCGAGTATATCAATAAAGGAATTGATGCTGACAGCATGGAGGAATTGTACAAGAAGATGCATGCTGCCATTCGTGCAGATTCTACTGCAAAGAAATCTGAGAAGCAGCCACCCAAGGAGCACAAGAGGTAAATGCCATCATAAAATGACTTTTTTCTTTATATGGTTGTCTTGGTTATGTGTACGTATCCATGTAAAATCTCATTTCTTATGCTGGATTTATATCCTCATACTTTCAAAAGGCCACCTGAGTGATCTTAGATTGCATTCTTAACTAAGTGAAGGTTGGCATTGAATTGTATCGTTTTGAAACTACCTCGTGAAATAGTGAAGTAAATAGAGAGTGAGTGAATAGAAAAGAGCACCATTACACCATCTCATGTACTTGTAGAGTTTTCAGATGAAGTTAATGATGATTTTTACAAGATTGAATGTTATTTAGTGGTTTGTTCATTGCATCTTTTTCTTGGTAGTAATGGTTCTGTTTGTATTGCAGGTACAACTTGAAGAAACTTACTTATGAGGAGAGGAAGGCAAAGTTGATTGAAAGATTACATGCCCTTAACTCGGTAGCTGATGCTGACAATGATGAGGATGACGAGTGAAAATGTACTAATCAGATTTGAGCTGATATATTTGTTGCCTATGTTGAGTAGTGCACTTTTGCTGTTGCAGTTCAACTCAGAATCAAATTGTTTCATTTTTAAGTCATTTTTGCAGCTTTAATTTTTCATTAGATGACAATATTTTAGCTTTTGGTATGAAATGCAATTTCAATTTTGACTTAAATGTTAAAGCTGTCCAATGTTGCCTGCACATTTTTCTTCCTTACAAATGTCAAAACTGTTGACTTGCCATCTTTTACTGAAATTAGATGTTGAGATTAATGCATAAAGAGATTTTTTTGGGAGATAATCTTGAAATTTGATGTTGAGCAGCAAATTATGATCTAACAATTCTCTGAGATTGCTTCTTGTATTTATTTGGAACTGTAAACTTTGTAAAAGCCTGCTTGGATTGGAATACGGTAGAAAGGAATTATGATTATGTTTGGAATTCTTATCTGGTTTTTTCATTTATGGTTTGCAATTTAGACAAGAGAACTACTGATAAAATTGTTCGAACTCTGATTTGAGGTGAGTTTATCACCGAGTTATGGTGGTTATCTGTAAAAGTTAATGTTTCAAGTTATGGAGTTCCATGACGAATGCTAGGAAGTCTATTATCCTTCAAAAACATTTTGCACATGAGTCACGTCCCTAAACAATCATAAATAAGATCTCATAACAATCAAAAGCTTCCACCCAAAATGGTCCACGTAATTGAAACCTTATCCAACACCAACCAATGAATTTCCCTTTACGATTTCAATTTACATCTAAACCTCCAAACACTATCCACATTCAATTTCATTCCCTCCACAACAAAAAACACTCGAACAACACAAAAACACAATGGACACAATAAAAACAAAATGGAGTTCACATTTTTATTACAGTCCAATTTTAAGCAAAAATCTCAAGTGAGATAGAATAATCATCATGGCACAATCACTAAACACAATACCACCCACAACTTCATTGCCGATCTCGAACAAATCTAGCAAAAAACGACACTACCCATCTGTTTGTTTCCCGAGAATTTGGGCTTCCCATCAAAATTCTAAGCTAGGCTTCGATGATAATCTTCTTCATCGCAGGTTTGTAATTGTTTGTATGCAAATGTTTCTTTAAATGTTTGATTAATGTAAATAAAGTAGATGGAATCTCGATTTTCAGATATATTGTATACATATAGACAGATTTTAAATTATCAAAACAATATACGTGTAATAATTTTTCTCCCTCCAATCCTGTTGTAAACGGTTGCTTTCCGTGAAAAGACTTTACAATGTAGTAGAAAAATATAATCTAATTGAATTTTTCATAAATTTGATATAAAATGTTACATAAATTTTTTGTTGTTCATTCATGATAATATAATAATTAAGAGAGTTACTGAATTAATGACATTTCAATATTTAATTACGTAAAGTTGTCATTAAAAAAGGTATATGAATATGTGAATGTGTTGCTTAATGTATTAATAATGTTACATAGTATCATGTTTGATGGGGTTAATTTTCTTGGTGTAGGAATGTGACATTAGGGTTGGTCGGAGCAGTGCTAGGTTTGAGCATTGCCAGTGACCGGAATGCAGAAGCGGCAGCACGGAGGCCTCCACCGCCTTCTCCGGAGGAGAAGAAGGACCCAAATGTGAGTGGTTTGCAAGCAAAAGTATTAGCTAGCAAGAAGAGGAAGGAGGCATTTAAACAGTCTATGACCAAGTTAAAAGAGAAAGGAAAGCCTATAAATGGAACTACTGAAAAGAATGTAAACGAGACTTCAGAAAAGATTGAAAACGAGCCTTGAACAACTATTAGACTCTTGTGTATGCAATAACTTTAAAAAGAGTGTATGGGTTTGAAGAAAGGGGGGGTCAACATTAGTCTTGCTATAATGTAACCATTGTTCATGTATTATTTTTATTTTTTTAATATAATTTAAAACATATAATAAAAAATTTAAAAATTATTAAAAATAAAACATTGTACTATATATTTGTATGTACCATAATTCTAACCTCTTTGTATAGATTACAATAATTTTTTTGTATATAATTTTATTAGTATAATTGTTTATTTTGTCACCTCAATATAAAATAAAATAATATTATATTCGCGATTTCACTCGTTGAATATATTTTTTAAATTTATCTAAAATTAATATGAAAATATTTAATTAACTCTAATATTATATTGACCTCAAAAATAAAAATGAGAAAAAAGGTAATAATTCTATTACATACCAATTACAAACATCACTCCATAGGGTTTCAATGTCAGGATGCTGATATATATTTATTTAGTTGATAATTAGAATAAATTTAAGGATCCCAAAGTAATTCTGCATTTTCTTTTACATCATATAACTGCTACTGGCTACAGTTGAAAGTTGGTTATCAGTTGTAGTTCGAAATCTGCCTACGGAGACTCCGAAACTGAAATCGTCTTCTGGAAACAATGAAAACAGGGAAA
>JAVXUL010000010.1:1210433-1221241 GCA_035590515.1 Trichilia minutiflora
GTAACATATGGAACCATCCATGGGCTGTTTCTATATGTTATGTGATCTTTAAGGTTGATTGTTGGAGGATGCCTTAAGCAGCTGGAAAACTACTACGAGTAATTGCTCTTGCATTCTTTTGTGCAATCTGTGTGCTGCCAAATCCTGTCCCTCATAATTTCATTATTTGCTTGATTGCGACTTCTTTTAGCTTGAGATGGTTTGTTTTATTTTAGATTTCATGGTATCATTGTAGGTTGAAACAGCAAAAGATTCAGCACCTGTTTTATCCCTACTGGCTCCATTGAATTCTGGATCACGGCACTCATATTGGAGAGCTCCTCCTAGTACTACATCTGTTG
Organism: Trichilia minutiflora; assembly: GCA_035590515.1. Classification (NCBI taxonomy): domain Eukaryota; kingdom Viridiplantae; phylum Streptophyta; class Magnoliopsida; order Sapindales; family Meliaceae; genus Trichilia; species Trichilia minutiflora. The sequence goes on from JAVXUL010000010.1 coordinate 1,210,775, forward strand.
AATTTGTTATAGTTCTCAATACTCTTTCGGATGTCAGTGATATCATCTTGCTGGTTAGTCCATGTGGCTATTCTGTGGCCGACACTCCAATCGTAAGTGCAATTCTCTATTTCTTATTCCTTGATCACTAAATTTACTCATATGCCAAGTGACCTCACTAATAAAGCCCTGTTCCAGAGGTTGTAGCGTCACATCCACTGGAAAACGCCTGGTGATCTTGGCAAATGCCTAAACATGTTAAATAAAGAAATATGGGTATAGACGTCGAATCTGTATATAACCTCAGCCACTATATATTCTGCTTATCCTGCAGACATATGGTGTTTGAAGATAATGGAAAGCATCTTTCTAAAATGCTCTTAATCATAAAAGAATCTTGCATCTCGCAATTTGCACAGTGGCTGTCTTGGGATTTGGTTTCATATTGGGTGGTTTTGATTTAAAAAAAAAAAAACACTTTCCATTTTACAAATTACTGATGACAGACCTGAAAATGCACTGGAATTGCTATAAAACTATTATTTAAAAGGAGGACAGAGAAAATTTGTTAGTGGCTATCAATTAGCTTAGCTGGTAAGGTTTCATGTAAGTTTAGGTCTTTGAATTTTGTTCTACTCGAATTTGGGTGTAAGGGGTAAGAGATCTTTCTGGGAAAAATGACACCCTGATAACATATTTTAATTGAGGTGAAACAAAGAAAAGGAGTTGCAATACTTAAAACCTTATTCCAGATATCCCAAGAGTCCTTGTAGAAAGCCCTTCGCTTCGGAGTCGCAGAATTTGAAAATTTTTGCGAAACTAGTTTAGCCATCAATTCTTGAGTTTTAAATCTTGGGAGGAACTATTGCAAATACCAATTTTAGAATTGTTAGACTAACTATAGCTTTTCCACATTAATTACTGATCCCACCAAAAGTATAAAAGGAAAATGAAAATACCTGGTTCTTCCCTTTGTCAATGTGCATATTGCTGGTCTCTGTTAATCAGTTGGTATCTGTAATTTTCTTCTATGTGGTACTATCTGCTTGCTTCCAAAATATGCTTCTAAGTACGTATTTTTCTTTGACATGTTGCTTCCTTTTGCTGATACAGGTGCAAATCTGGGCCAGCAATAAAATACAAAGGGAAGAAAGGTCCTCTGTCGGAAAATGGGATTTCCAATCCCTAATCACATCTTCTTCAGAGTTGTATGGTCCGGAAAATTCAACTGAAGATGATAAATTACCTAGACATGTAAAATTGACTTTCAAGAATCCAGTTAGGTGCCGCATTATTTGGGTAACACTACGTCTTCAGAGACCTGGTTCGGCTTCTGTTAATTTTGAGAAGAACTTCAATCTTTTGTCTCTAGAAGAAAATGAAAATCCATTTGCACAAGTAGACCGACGTGCTTCTTTTGGAGGCACCATTGAAACTGAACCATGTCTTCATGCCAAAAGAATTCTTGTAGTTGGAAGGCCTGTAAAAATGGGTGCGGGGCTTCCGTCATCACAGAGCTCTGAGCAGTTTAATTTTAGAAACTGGTTGGATAGAGCTCCACCATTGAATAGATTCAGGGTATTAACTTCTTGTCTATTTATTCATAATCTCAGTTTTCTTGCACGCGCCTTACTCTTCAGGGTTTTACTTTTTCTTCTCTTAGGTCCCGATTGAAGCTGAGAGATTGATGGACAATGATCTCCTCTTGGAACAGTATCTCCCTCCCGCTTCACCTTCACTTGCCGGATTCCGTCTAGATGCTCTCACTGCAATAAAGCCTAGGGTTACCCATTCACCTACCTCAGATTCAGACATCTGGGACACATCGTTAACATTTTTAGGAGACAGACACCTCTCTCCAGCTGTGTTGTACATACAAGTTTCTGCACTCCAAGAACCACACAGCATGGTAATTATTGCAGAATATCGACTGCCTGAGGCTAAAGCCGGAACACCTATGTACTTTGATTTTCCACGACCGATACAGTCCCGTCGCATTACATTTAAGCTTCTTGGAGATGTTACAGCATTTGCAGATGATCTTTCAGAACAGGATGATTCCAGTTTTAGAGCTCCAGCTGTAGCTGCAAGCTTGTCTTTGTCCAATAGAATCAAGTTATATTATTACTGTGATCCTTACGAGCTTGGAAAATGGGCAAGTCTTTCGGCTGTTTGATCGTGTGGAGAGAGAAGACTTTTGTGGTTATTTTGATTTTGTTTGGTTTTTTGTTGCCATTCTCTTGAAATTTTTTGTTGTATAGAATCAAAATGTAATAGTAGTAATTCATTATGCTGTAATATCTGTGTTTTGGAGAGATCAGAATTAATTTTCTCTACTTTCTGGTATCAATTTGTTAATAACATTTTCAACTTATGGATGTTTACTGAAATTTCAAATCTTGTAAATTCAGGTTGCTGGATTTACATTGATCTTAAAAGCTTATCTAATAAAATTGAGTAATCTTTACGTTGAACAGCTTTTGAGCCTTAATTTAGGATTTTGGTGCTTTTTAACTTAAAATTACATTTAAAAGCTCCTGTTAATTGGTTATTAATTTCCGTATTTAAAAAAAAAATTCTTTATGTTAATTACACATACGAATAAACGAAAGAGAAAAGCATAATATTATTCCAATTAAAATAAGCTAAATCACACCGAAACAAAACTCTCATTAAAATCAAATGACCAAAATGCCACTGAAATGAAAAACCCTAGCATCCGTTTGGCAATAAATCTCAGCCATTGATCCAATCTTCTCTTAGGTCACTCGTAGTTTTAGGGTTTATATATCGATCATTCGATCTCTTTCAGAACTCTCCCTTCTTTACTTCTTAGCCGTCTCTTCTTCCCTCTCTCCTTCTCGCCCAAGTCGAAGCTACAGCAATGGTAAGTCTCGTCTATGTTTCTTTACTGAGAAAATGTGGGAAAAGTAGTGGTGAGGAAGTTCGGGCACTTTGAGTTTTCATTTTTATATACTAAGACGTGGAACTGTTTTCGTCCTATGTAAGGAGCATAGGGAGACATGGGCTGATTTGTGTTTTTGTTCTTCAAAACGATTCGGTTATGTAGTTTTTTGTTGTTTGAAGTATGCGTTTCTTAGGGTTTTGTTTAATATGATGTGATTTTGGGCAGGCCTTCGTGAAGGCTCAGAAAACCAAGGCATACTTCAAGAGGTTCCAAGTCAAGTACAAGAGAAGAAGAGGCATGTATTTATATTTTATTTATTTTTGTATCTATGTCTTATTCTTCATTGAGTTTGATTTTTTTATAGTTTGATTTGTTTGGTTATGTGCGGTTATTTGTAGAGGGAAAGACTGACTATAGGGCCAGAATTCGCTTGATTAATCAGGACAAGAACAAGTACAACACCCCGAAGTACCGATTTGTTGTCCGATTTGTATCCTTCGTGTTTTTTTTTTTGTTAATTGGTGATGTATTCCATATACTGAGTTATAGCGTGATTATTGTGCTGGGTTTAAGCAGTACAGTGTGTTTGGAGAGCTTCTTTTAATGTCAGAAAGTACTTCTAGATGGTCAAAAGAACATTTTTGCATATCATTTTTTCAGAGTAGAATGACATTTGTAGATGGGAAAATAACATATAGTGGATTTTGAAGACTCCTTTCTTTCAGGTCAAAAAAGCTCTGAAAATGCTTTTCAAGAAGTTGTGTTTTTAAGAAAGAGGTTTCATAAAATTTTCTTCTTGTATAAGCACTTCTGTATGTCCTACTAATGTTACTATCTATGAGATATGATCCCATTTTCATGTGTAGACATTATCAGGAATATGTCATTGAGTAATTCTTTCATGGTTCAGCATAATTTTCTGTGTATATTGCATCCTTGACCTTTTTATTAGACAAACAAGGACATTGTAGCTCAGATAGTGTCAGCCAACATTGTTGGTGATTCAGTACTTGCCGCCGCATATGCCCATGAACTTCCTCGTTATGGACTTGAAGTAGGTCTTACAAACTATGCAGCAGGTATCTTAAAACTTTGGGATGTTTTGCATGTCCTATTATGTCTCTGTCCTTGACTATTTATCATGTGTGATTCTTACTTTATATTTAAAATGTGGTCAGCCTATTGCACTGGACTTCTATTGGCTCGTCGTGTCCTGAAAATGCTTGAAATGGATGATGAATATGAGGGCAATGCAGAGGTAAACTCCAGAATATGTTTAAATTCTCCAACATTAATTAAAATACATTTTTTTTGCACTTTGGGGGATCTTACATCTCTGAGGAGGTACTTTTGTTTTCAGGCTACTGGTGAGGATTTCTCTGTTGAACCAACCGAGAACAGGAGGCCATTCCGTGCTCTCCTTGATGTTGGACTTATTAGAACAACAACTGGGAATCGTGTTTTTGGTGCGCTAAAGGTATCTTAATCTACCAAGATTCTGATGGTACCAATGACTCTTTGTTATCATGATTTTATATAAAACTTAATAAGATTGTTTTGCATGATTAGTTTTATATAAATCTGCATGCCTCATGATTATATAATAATTGCTTTTTAATGGATTAGACCTTTTGGTTATTATTTTCTTGATTTTTCTTAATGTCTAGCGGTTAGAAAAGATTGATATACCCTTTTTTGGCTGAAGGATTCATGTGTCCGTATGTACTGTTTATATGGAATCATGATTTGAGATCTGTTATTGTGAGCTACAAAGATAGAAGTTTCTGGTTATTGCTGTTTAAGGTTTTTGTTTTAATTAATTGCTGTAACATTTTTCTCAATAACTACAGGGAGCATTGGATGGTGGGTTGGACATTCCTCACAGTGATAAGAGGTTTGCTGGCTTTTCAAAAGACAATAAGCAGCTTGATGCTGAGGTTCACCACAAGTACATCTATGGTGGGCATGTTGCTGCATACATGAGGGTATAGCTGACTGCTTCAAATCCTCTAATTTATTAGGTTCTGGTATTTGATAATGATATGTTTGGAGATTTATTAACTTGTATCTCTGTTGTTATCTGTTAGACATTGATGGAAGATGAACCAGAAAAGTATCAATCTCAGTTCAGCGAGTATATCAAGAAAGGAATTGATGCTGATGGCGTGGAGGAATTGTACAAGAATGTGCACGCTGCCATTCGTGCAGATCCTACTGCAAAGAAATCCGAGAAGCAGCCACCCAAGGAGCACAAGAGGTAAATGCAGTCTTGAAATGACTTTTTAATCTATTTGTCTTGTTTATGCTTCAAATCTATGTAAAATCTCATTTCTTATACTGGATTTATATACCTCATACTTTGGTAAGGCCACCTGAATGATCTTAGATTGCATTCTTAACCAAGTGAAGGTTTGTTTTGAACTGTATTGATTTGAATCTACTTCATGAAACAGTGAAGTAATAGATTGAGTGAATAGAAAGATCACCATTAGACCATCTTAGGTGTGTAATCGAGCCGAGTCAAGATGATACAGTAAACTACTTGAGTTCGACTTGGCTTAAAAAATCGAAACTCAAATTCAACACGAGCTTGATTGATTCTATATTTCTTTTACTCGAATTCGATTCGTTGAGATATTCGATGTACTCGAATTTGACTCGACTATACTTGAATACTTATGTTTTCAAATTATTACTATAAAATTTGAAGAAATTAATACTTATTTTTAAAATTATATAACATATTAGATACTTGATTATTTTTACGTGTCTAACGATTCGAGTATTATTTTATTTGAACTTGACATGAAGAGTTATTCGAGTTTGGCGAGCTCGAGTTTGACTTGACTTTTTGTTGAGTTGATTTTGAATATCTATCAAATTGAATCTAAGTAGCTCACGAGTAGCTTGGTTCACATCCATAGACCAACTCATGTGCTTGTATAGTTTTCAGGTGAAATTAATGATGTTTTTTTACGGGATTGAATGTTATTTAGTGGTTTGTTGATTGCATCATTGCATTCTTATTTCTTGTTGCTAATGGTTCTGTTTGCATTGCAGGTACAACTTGAAAAAACTAACTTATGAGGAGAGGAAGGCAAAGTTGATTGAAAGATTGCATGCCCTTAACTCGGCAGCCGATGCTGACGACGATGAGGATGATGATTGAAAATGTACTTGCCAGATTTGAGCTTGTTGCCTATAGTGCACTTTTGCTGTTGCAGTTCAACTTGGAACGAAATTAATTTTTAAGCCATTTTTATGTTTGTTTTGTCATTTTTGCAGCTTTAAGTTTTCATTAGATGACAAGATTTTGGTATTTTTAACTTTTGGTTTGAAATGCAATTTCAATTTTGACTTAATGTTAAAGCGGCAAGTTTGCCCGCAAACATTTTACTTATGAATGTCGAAACTGTTTATTTTGCCATCTTTTACTGAAATTAGATATTAATGAATCAAGAGAATTGTTTTAAGAGAGAATCTTGAACTTTGATGTTGAGTAGCAAATTATGATCCAACTGTTCTCTGAGATAGCTGCATGTATTTATTTGAAACTGTAAACTTGTAAAGGCTCTGGTTGGATTGGAATTTGGGGCAAAGAACTTATCTACATTTTGAGTATTACGCGTATAATCTATTATCCTTCAATGAACATTTTGCTTATGAATTGTTACCCATAAATAAGTTCTCATACCAATCAAGAGCATCGACCCCAAAAGGGTCCACATAATTGGAGCCTTATCCCACACCAACCAATGAACTTCCATATTCAATTTCATTTCCTCCACAACAACAAACACTGAAATAACACAAACAATGGACACAATAAAAACAAAATTGTATTCACATTTTTATTACAATTTAATTCTAAAGCAAAAATCCTAAGTGAGATAGAATAGTAATCATCATGGCATAACTTCAACATCAATCTCAAACAAATCTAGCAAAACACTACACTGCCCATCTGTTTGTTTCCCGAGAATTTGGGCTTCCCATCAAAATTCTAAGCTAGTCTTGGATGATAATCTTCGTCAACGCAGGTTTGTAATTGTTTGTATGCAAATCTTTCTCTAAATGTTTCATTAATGTATAATGTAGATAGAATCTCGAGTTTCAAATATTATATACATAAATAAAAAAAAATTTTAAATTATCAAAACAATATATAATTGTGTTATAAACGGTTGATTTCTATGAAAAGACTTCACAATGTAGTAGAGAAATATAACATAATTAAAGTTTTTCATGAATTTGACATAAAATATTATATAAATATTTTGTTGTTCATTCGTTATAATACAATCATTAAGAGAATTACTAAATTAATGATATTTTAATATTTAATTACATAAAGTTGCCATTAAAAAAGGTTTATGAAAATGTGAATGTGTTATTTAATGTACTAATGTTACATTATGTTTGATGGGTTAATTCTATTGGTTTAGGAATGTAACATTAGGGTTGGTCGGGGCAATGCTAGCGTTGAATGTGGCTGGTGACTGGAATGTGCACGCTGCAGCACGGAGGCCTCCACCACCTCCGGAGGAGGAGAAGAAAGACCCAAATGTGAGTGGTTTGCAAGCAAAAGTATTAGCTAGCAAGAAGAGGAAGGAGGCCTTGAAACAATCTGTGGCCAAGCTAAGAGAGAAGGGAAAGCCTATAAATGGAACTTCTGAAAAGAATATAAATGAGCCTTCTGAAAAGAATGTAAATGAGGGTTTTGAATGAATAGTATCACTTTTCATTCATTTTGAATAACTCTTGAGTCCTATGTACCTTAAATTTTGAAGAAATGGGGATCAACATTTGCATATGTTCTAGTCTTAAGTCTTGCTATAATGCAACTATTCTCGTGTGTGTATATATATATATATTTATTTTTTATCATAATTTAAAATATATAAGAAAATATTTAAAAATTTTAACAAAAGAATTAAGTTGTCGCGCAATATATTTATACGTAGCATAAATTGACCATATATATATTTGTGGATGATTCAGATTATTTAGGATTTTGTCCTAATCAATGGCCTCGTCTGATTAATTTTTAAGAAGATATTAATTAAATATATCATTATTAAGATATCCCACTTAAATTATAAGTAATTAACTAAAATCGAACCTAGAATATGTATTCAAATCACATATCTTAAACTTAAATCCATTACCATTAAATTATACTAATGGAAGATGACCCTTTTTATACATATTATGATAATTTCTTTTGTATATAATTTTAAGTGTATAGTTTGTCATTTTGTCACCTCAATTTAAAATAAAATAATGTTAGTATTCGCTATTGCATTCTTTGAACATATTTTATAAATTTATCTAAAAGCAAAATGAAAATGTTAAATTAATTCTAAAATTAAACAGTTTTGCTATCAAATACTTTTATCCATCATCAATGATAAAAATAAAAATCATATCATATCGACCCCAAAAATAATAAAAGAGAACAAAACGTAAAGGCCATAACTTTTGCTCATACAAATTACAAATCATCATTCCATAGGGGTTTCAATGTTATAATTCTCATATGTATTTCTTGTTTTGGTATTTTAAATAAATTTAAGGGTCCAACGTAATAAACCATTTCCCTTTATTTCTGTCCTGCGACTGCCACCAGCTACAATTGATGGTTGGGTTATCTGTTGTAGTTCGAAATCTGCTTACGAAGCCACCAAAACAGAGACTGTTTTCTGAAAACAAAGAAAACAAGGAAAACAAAAATGATGCCCAAATGCTCCGTTCAATTCGGTGATCCTCAACTCTTCCAGAGCCTTAATGGGCTACGCCATATCGCCGAATCCGGCAGTTTCAAGGTAATCAAATGTCACCTTACTTTCGTTATTTCCAACTTCTCTTTCTAAATTTTCTAGGGAAAATTAAATACTTTGCCTCGAAAAAGACTGTTTCAATCTCGTTGTTTTATGCGTTAATTTCTTTTTATTTATGATTTTAGCCACTGAATTATTACGGTAATTGTCTATTTTTTAAGAATTTCTGTGAAAATATTATTAAAATTGAGCAGGCCACTTTAATATGAATTTTTTAGTGTTGAGGTGATAATGAGATTATGTTTTGTAAGAAAAAGGAAAATTTTTTATGGTGAAAGGGTGTGTTTGCTAGTTTCTTTTAGGAAAAAGGTTTTGGCTTGACTACATAAAGGTGATTGTTGAGATTAATAAGCAGTTAGACAAGACCACTGAAATTATTTATTGGAATAATACTTGATAGATACTTTTCTAGAGAGTACTTTTATGAGATTGTACAAACAAGGGTTACTGAAGCTACAAAGCACCATCAATGAACCTGTAATGTGATAGGCTTTGGTTCTTACAAGTTTTTCTGAACATGTTTGTGCAGAGAGTTTACATCATTTGTTCTGATTAGTATGTTTATATATTAATTTGTTTTCAAAGGTATGAATTGGTTTGCTGGTGTGCTGCAGGCATGGTTGTTAGATCAATTCGGGGTCCTTCATGATGGAAAACAACCTTATCCGGGTGCCATTGCTACATGTATGTTTTCATATTTGAGTTTTTAGCATTTGGGTTAGCTTCTCTTCCACCAACAGCATAAATGCTAGCTCTTCCAGATTGTTAGTGAGTTTAATTTTTATAGATACCCATACTAGTGAGAAAGACTAAGCTTTTAGCTTGCATTTCATTACATGTCACTAAAACCTGTTATCCATTCTCTATGTTTTGACAACCACTTTAGTTAAAAAATGATTATAATAAGTGTTAGCATATTTTATACGGTTATTTATATTACTTGAATCCCTCAACCTTGCAGCTTAAGCCTTTTAGATTGGATTTTGTGATAAATACTGAATGATTGGTAGCTTAAATTTCTCTCATTGAATGACAGTAGAAAAGCTAGCAACGACTGGAGCAAAAATGGTTGTTATAAGTAATTCTTCAAGACGTGCTTCAACGACGATCGACAAGTTGAAGAGCCTTGGATTTGATCCCTCTCTTTTTGCAGGAGCTGTCACCAGTGGAGAATTGACACATCAATACTTGCAAAGGTTGGCAATTGATTCAATGATTAAGGACCAGTATATTCATTTATTCCTCAATTTGTAAGCTGTGTATACTGTTTTGATGATTAACTTGTCAGTCTAATCACAGAGAGTGTGCTCAACTTTCTTGGTTGCCGTCCTTAATGACCTATAATACCTTATTAAATGTTTGCTATATAGATTTACATTTTTCTTTTCTGATATATTAAATTGTTATGTATTCGCTAGTTGTATCAACTATCATTCTGCTCCATTCTTTCATTCTCTTGTTCTTTTAGGCTTTAGCAACATTTTCCTTTGAATCAAACTATTCCTTTCTACAGCATCCAATGCTCTCCTTATCAAATGGTGGAACTATTGTAATTATCTTTCATTTACCATCAGTCGTCTCCCTTATCTTTCCTTGTACATTCTATTGTTTTATTATCATCTTCCTACCTTCTCCATTATGCTGAGATAGATGATGTTTTCTTGTTGGGACTATATTGTCAAACATGATTTTGTTCGAAGTTGTTGTATGGAGTGCTAAAGTACATCTGAAATATTTTCT
>JAVXUL010000010.1:1221341-1238132 GCA_035590515.1 Trichilia minutiflora
GAAGTTGTTGTATGGAGTGCTAAATTACATCTGAAATATTTTCTTGATTTTATTATGAATAGGAGAGATGATTCTTGGTTTTCTGCACTAGGAAGGTCTTGCATTCACATGACTTGGAGTGACAGAGGTGCTATATCTCTGGAGGTATCTAACTGTTTAGATCAGAGTTATTTTCTTGCAATTTTTGTTCTTTTTCCCTTTTTTTAAAGGATTCTTTTTCCTTTCCTCTATTTTGGAAATGCTTAGGGGCCATTTTTTCTTGTTGTACCTAGAAAATAATTTAGTTTCTGTTATTTAGACGAATTAAACGTGTTTGTTTTTATACTTAACTGTGAAAATGTTATTACTTTCGAAGTAAATTGGGTACACTGGAAACTTGTTAATATTAAGCATGATCTATGGAGGAAGAATATTACATTTTAACTTGGGAATACTCTTAAGGCTCGAATCTAATTCTCCTGAGGGAAACTAAACCACGTTTAATTTACAGATGTTCTCTGAATATATATTTAGAGTGTTTAACTAGAATATAACTGTAAATCACCCATTAGAGTGTTGAACTATGACCTTTTCTTTTGTCGCTTGCTTCATTTTAGTAAGGTCAACATTCTGTGTTTGGTTTGATTGGGCCAAGAACTTAACTTTTGAAGAGCTATATGTTAATTTTTGATAATTTTTTACAGAATGTAGTCGACATTTGAATTCTTTTTATAACCACTTAATAATAATATTAACAGTTATTTATAAAATATTTTGGTTGGAACTGTGGGAATTGTGAAATCTTGTACATAAATTTTTTGTTGTAGGGTCTAGGCTTACAAGTGGTGGAAAACACCAAAGAAGCTGACTTTATTTTGGTCCATGGTTCTGAAGCCTTGGGACTTCCTTCTGGTGCTTCGCGTCCTATGAGTCTTGAGGATCTTGAGAAAATATTGGAATGCTGCGCGGCTAAAAAAATCCCAATGGTGGTAGCGAATCCAGATTTTGTGACTGTTGAGGCTAGGGCTCTGCGTGTTATGCCTGGTAAAGTTATGTGATTCTCTCGAGAACAACAAAATATTGCATAGGGAAAATACATTGTTTCTAGGATGACAGCTTCAATTCTGTTTGGGGTTTAAAAATCTATGGCATTGTCTGAGTTGATAGTATATGCTCACCTAGTAAGTTTTATGCAGGAATTTCTCTATATCTATGGATTATGGATTTTGTATTTTTATTGATTTACCATTGTTGATTTAATATATATTGATCTTGCTAGGTACATTGGCATCCAAATTTGAAAAACTTGGAGGTGAAGTGAAATGGATGGGAAAGCCGGATAAGGTGATGCAATCACTTTGTTCAAGTTGTTCTTGTTAGTATGTTTCTTTTTTCTTTATATTTTTCAGACATATATCGCACTTTCTTTAGTCAAACAAACTGGTAGATGTTCATACTCTGGATGCAATGATTGTTCTTGCATGAAATATCTTGGGTTGCATACTTTCTTAAATTATCATTTTAGTCTTACTTTTGGACTGACGTTCACAAATGTTTATTACATTGTGCTATTGAATTTGAAATTTTTTTGCTTGTTATATCAGTTCAATAAATCAAATGGAACGAAATAAATGCTATGCCTGTTATCATTATCATTCTGTATCCATCTTTCTATTCTGTGTATTCTTACACCTTTTAAATATTTCGTTAGATAATATATGAATCGGCTATGGCCATGGTTGGTGTGGATGCTAGTGAATCTATAGCCGTGGGAGACTCTCTTCACCATGATATTAAGGGTGCAAATGCAGCAGGAATCCCATCCGCATTTATTACGGGAGGGATCCATGCAACAGAACTTCGACTTAGCAGCTTTGGAGAAGTTGCAGATCTATCTTCTGTACAAACTCTTGCATCTAAATATGATGCATATCCATCATACGTGCTACCAGCATTTAGATGGTAGTCTTATTTTGGTAAGGTCTCTTCTATGGTCTCCGCCATTTAGATAGGATACATATTTATTGACTCATTATGATAAAAAAAAATAAAATCCAGACTTCACGGCAATGAAAGTTGAAATGATTCTTTATGATTTTGTACCGTCTATGGTGTGCCTGTGTTGTTTAACTTGCATGTTGTCCATATCGTCATTATCTTTCCTTAGTCTATTAAATTTAAAAAATGTTTTTCGTTGAGAATGTTTTCAAATCTTAATGCCTCTGGATTTCAGGGACCCCGAGAATGAAATCTTCTTCCTATCAGAAACTTTCTTGCATCAAACACTACATGCTATATTTAAAAGCACAGTGAGAATGAAGAGAAAAGTCTGTAAGCAGCACAAATCTCTTGATGGTAACATCCTGATTCAATAATTACTGTTGATTTGTGCTACCAAAGCCGATGCCAGGTTCAATGCGAAACCAACCGACTCTCTTATCTCATGAAAGTGATAACATCAATTATGAATGAATTTCCAGGTTTACTTCCTTGAGTTCTCATGTTGTTTTTGTAAAAGAGAAAAAGAAAAAGCTCTTACTATTGCTGTTGCGTGTCTCTTTGCTGTATTAATCATTGAGTCAATAAGAAAAGATTTAAGTACATAGGCATAGCTGGCTTCTTATTATTTGATCATGGACAAATAGGCATAGATGATTTGCTTGTGTGACTTGGTCCATTTCACACACACAAACACACACGATTTTGCCAATTTTGGGTTATGCATTGCATGTAATATTTCTAATTGCAAATTTTACTTTTGTAAGTAATTGGTAAGTTTTTTGAAAATTGTTTTGATTTCAAATCAAAAATATAAAATAAAATTTTTCATATTTAAGATTTGGGATTTCATTTAATAGCTTGATTAAATGATAATCATTCAATCAAATTTGATAATTATTGATGTATGGGTTTTCCTAACTTATGATTTCTATATTTACGAAATTATAATTTTTAATACATTAAAATTCATAAAAAAATATTTATTAATTACTATATTAAATATCAAAAGTTATTATAAATAGTAAATATAAAAATTTTAACAAATATCCGACACTTGTCAGTAAAATCTTTTATATAAATATGTTTTAAAATCAATTTTTTTTTTTAAACCCGGAATTTTTCATATTTAATTATTATTACGACGTTTAGTCACATATGAGAATGGTTATCTTACTTCCGTGGAACGCGTGATCGTAGATTATATGGTTTTATCCTTAATTACTAGGCGCGTGTGTAGGGATCACTCGTAGCGGTAGCAAGCATAGAAATAAATCGGGATTTTTACCTTGACGCGTCGGTCGGACAATATGACGATTCGAATTCAGAATACTGTAAATAATATCCAAGTCCTTACCGTCATACCACCCAGTCGGGTGTTTTAAAATCACTTAATTAATCTATTAATGAGTTGCATTAAAGCTGTTTCAATTATTTTATCTTATTATTATTATTATTATTATTATTATTTATTGCATCAACATTTATTACACTGATTTTTTAATTACATAAAATAATTGCCAATAAATGAAATAACATAATAAATAATTATATGAGGATTCGTTGTCATCATATACTTAAAAAATTAGATTTTTTATTTTTTAATAATTATATTATTATATAATCATAAATTAAGTACAAAAAAATTAATAATACTATATAAAATCAAATTTAATAATATATTATTAATTTTAATTAATTAAAAAACAAAAATAAAGAAACTAAAATCGAGTATCACACAACACAAATTTAAAAAACTTATGTAACCGACTTTGTTCATGCTGTATTTAACAAATTTTTTAAAATATTAAATGAGCTTCAAATTTATAGATTGCAACAATGCAACATGATACGACATCGTTTGCGACGTTTATGCCTTTTATGAGATGATTAAAGCTGCGAGAAAAGCACGTAGAAGGTTTCTCAAAAAAATAAAAATAAAAATGAAAAAAGGGAAATATATGAAAAACAAAACCTTTGAAAATAAATAAATAATTTTTTTCTAAAAAAATAAATAAAAAATAGTGGGACCAACAAATTTTAGATCTGTTGGCCTAACTGAAAACTTCCTTCCCTTGCACACGTTGCACGAACGGATACACACTGAGAAGCACGATCATACCGAACAACAATAACTAACGAATTAGTATGGATGGAGTAGGAGGTGGGCCCCGGGCGGCAGATACGGAGATGGTGGAGGCTCAACAACCAGCGCCGGCAGCTCCGTCGTCGGCTGCGGCAGGTGGGATCGAGAGCATCCCGGCTACTTTGAGCCACGGAGGGAGGTTTATACAGTATAATATATTTGGTAACATTTTTGAGGTTACTGCACACTATCAACCACCAATCATGCCCATCGGAAAGGGTGCATACGGCATCGTTTGGTACTACTTACTCTTTAGCTTGCTTTTGATTTTGTATGGATTTTGTATGAAATTTGGGAAGAGTGTTTGGTTCATGTTGATTTACGTGCTTGCGAAGAAGATGAGAATAAAATACATCTAATTTTTGATGAAAGTTGTAATTTTTAGTGTAGGGTTTGGTAGTAGTTTACCTTTTCGAACTTAGGTATGTGAGAACGTGGGATTTGTGGGTATTCATAAAATTAAAAGGGTAAGTACAAGAAATTATTTGTTGGAGATTTGGAAGGAAGTAGAAGAGAAGAGAAATTATGTTAAAGCTGATAAAAATTTATTAGCTTCTTTAAGGTGGTAAACAGATAATAAATGAGAGATATTTATTTCCTCGATGTATCTCATATTCGTTTCATATGAGGAACAAAGCATTTTCTCTATGGAATAGGGAAATTAAATCTATTCTACATAATAGTTGATTAGTTAGTGGTGGTTATGTTCAGAATTAGTATAGTGGAGTTGGTGTGTGTGAATGACTGTTTGTGCTCTTGCATTTGCTTTACTTTAGCAGCTTTTGAGTATTTTTTGTCATAAAGAATTTCTGTATTTATGCAAAGTGTACTGTTATAATATTATTGGGTATTTATTAGTTCGGCATTGAATTCGGAGACAAATGAACATGTGGCAATAAAGAAGATAGCAAATGCCTTTGATAACAAAGTTGATGCAAAGAGGACTCTTCGTGAGATCAAGTTGCTTCGACACATGGATCATGAAAATGTCAGTGAGTGTAATAGCTGATTCTTCCTTTTTTTGGTTATGAAAAGCAATGTATTTGACAAATTTCTGTTATTTTTTTTTAATTTTATAAGAGGAAAATACAATTTTCTAAAATTTTCTACTTTTCTGTAATTGTTTTATAGCAATGCTAGCCATTATTCAACAGAGGTACAGTTTACAAAAGTGACATTCATGATAAGCGAAGAAACCAAAATGCAATTAAGTGTTATTAATAGTAGGTTGGATAACTGTGCAAAATTATGAACAAGTGGATGTTTTTAGTTTGGTTGCAACATAAGGATGCACTTCTTTCTTGCTGCACTCTATTTGTAGGATGACTGTGACATTACTTTTTTAACAGTCTGATGCAGAATAGCTAGACATAGAACTCAAATAATATTTGTTTGATTTTTTCATGATAAAGTACCGAGAAAAAACCTTATAATTTGACCATGAAGTTGCTTAGCTATGTGTATTAACCATTTCTTTGATTTCTAAATTTTTTGGTTTATTTTGGCCACTCCCTATCCCAATATTTGAGGAGAAACAAAGCTGTACCCATTGCAATATGAAGAAACAAAGAAAAAAATGGGCTGCATGCAGTTACAGTCTGAGTCAGATAGTTTCAATATTGGAAAGACAGAAAACAGCTGTTAGAGAAATAATTACTGATTGAGCATTAGCTTTTTTAGTATGTTGTTAATTCAAGATTTAGGATCTTTAATAAGATTTGAGTTATGACTCAGTAAATGTGATATTGTTTGGTGATATAGCCAGTGTATGCTAAATAGAGTGATACAGTTCCTTTGTTAATTTATTATTGTTTCTCTTTTTGCTTACTGTGTGATGTCACGGTCTTGTATATTCCTGGCGTACTTGTTTGTAACTCCTCAGGCTTTTATTCTTATTTTTAATTGACAAAAGAATAAAAGTTGATTTATTTCATTATGTTTTACCAAAGCCATTTGTATCATTTTGCAGGTTGTTGCAATCAGAGATATAATACCACCCCCACAAAGGGAATTGTTTAATGATGTGTATATTGCTTATGAGCTCATGGATACTGACCTGCATCAGATAATTCGTTCCAATCAAGGATTATCTGAGGAGCACTGCCAGGTTTGAATTTAAATATTTAGTGTTTTTTATCTTGTTTAACCCATGAAAATTACTGTATTAATTCTTTTCCAAAATCATCAAAGGAAATCTTTGTTTTAAATAAGAAGCCTGAATAGAACATTTTAAAATTTTTTCTTTCATCTGTTGATTTATTTTAGCTATTTGGCATCTTAATCTGGGTTTCTCCCTTGTCATGATCTTAGTTCAGTGAAAGGAGATTGTTTCTTTTCTGTTGTACCAGAGTCCGAGAGAATTGACTTCCGGAACCTTAGTATTAAGTTTGTCTTTAGTCTTTGCCAACTGCGCGATGAAATAAGCTTCCCTTCTATGATAACTGCTGTGCTGATCACAGCCACATTGAATTACATGAAATTACTTTCATACAATGAATGGATTACAGCTTGACTGTATGGGGGCCTTAGAATGCAGCTGTGAAAATTTAAGGTGTTCCCAATGAAGAGATGCCAACTAAAGTTTCTGAATTTCTGGTGAATGACCAAAAGTGAATTTACTTCACCAAATGTCGTGTCCACATTGCTAAATAAAATAATGAAATGTAATTTATGTTTTTGATATGTCGTTCCTTATTTTAAAACTTTATGGTGCCTAGATATGATGAAGAAATATTTATGGTGAAGTCACACAAATTTCATCATTTCTCAATCTCTTCATTTTGGAGGCCTCTTCTATTCTTGGTTCTGTTGAAAATAACGCAGATGTTCATGTGGTTGTATTAGGTGTTATATTTTAAATTTCCTATTTCTGAAACTTGTTTAATAAGTGCCAAAATTGCTGCATGCTTTGACCAATGAAAGTTTCCAATACTCAAAAAACTTTGGATTAACATGGGGAAAATTGCTTGGCTAGCTGTCAAAGGGCGGTTACATATTTTCCAAGTCAAGAAGGGAGCTCTAGTTGTTTGGTTTTCATCTTCTAGTAAAAGCTGTTGAGCTTTTCAAGTAGAGTTTATTCAAGTAGATCTTATACTAGTAGAGCTTTAAATAAAAATAAATTATTGGTTTTGTTTGTCAAGTACATTTTTTTGTAGAAACTCAGAAGTTGCTTAATAGACAATTTTTTAAAGTTTATCTTATAGACAACTCAGAAGACTCTAGTGCTAAAAGTTTAAAACTTGAGTTTCTCCCAATGACTAGTGGAGGTAAAAGAGTTCTGTAATCAACCACAAGCTTTTCTCCAATTACAACCAGATGGTAAAAAAATTGAAAAGAGCTTTCAACATTTAAAAAACTCTTTCAGCTAGTAAAGAAGCCAAACCAATCGACACTAAGTTGAATCTATGCTCTTTATATTACTTCTAGATACTATTTTTATTTTATTAGTTTACTGTCTCCATAATCTTCAGAATTAAACTAACCATTTTATTTTCTTTTTGCAGTATTTCCTGTATCAGATCCTCCGTGGACTTAAATACATACATTCTGCAAATGTTCTGCACAGGGATTTAAAACCTAGCAATCTCCTCCTTAATGCCAACTGTGACTTAAAAATATGTGATTTTGGCCTTGCTCGTGTCACCTCTGAAACTGATTTTATGACAGAATACGTAGTTACAAGATGGTATCGTGCACCAGAACTGCTTTTGAACTCTTCAGATTATACTGCAGCTATTGATGTATGGTCAGTTGGCTGTATTTTTATGGAATTGATGGACCGCAAGCCATTATTTCCTGGCAGAGATCATGTGCATCAGCTACGCTTACTTATGGAGGTATCAAATAATCAACTTTTTTTAGTGTTATATTCAAGGTTTACATTAAATGTCTGGATTTGATATACAGACATCTAAGAAATTGGACATATCAGTTAGAATATCACATAAAAGAAATTGATATCAATTGAAAAAGGTAAATTAGTTTTTGTATTTGTCAAGTCAAATATTATTATATGCTTATGTATAAAGAAATATTGAAATTTTGGCCATGATGGGGCTAAGCAAGTAAACTATGGTGTAATGAAATATTAAAACGAATAAACTGTATAATATTTCACTGGTCACTGTTACCTCTTGTATCAGGTTACCTGTACCTCATATGTTGTAAATATATCACCGATTTTGGCTATTTAAACTTATAGCTATGTCTTCATTAATTTGGAAGCTTAGCTTCCTCTCTTAGTTTAGAGAATATTATTCATTGGGTATTCTTCTGTTATGTCGCTTGGTTCTTAAGATCTGTTACAAGTTTGTATATGCTGTGTACACTGAAGCCCTTGCAAGTAATTTACACGTCTTATGGATGTGTGTACGTTATAATGACATTTCACTACACCTTGCAGCTGATTGGTACTCCATCAGAGGCTGAGTTAGGGTTCTTGAATGAAAATGCCAAGAGATACATTCGACAACTTCCTCATTATCAACGGCAGTCATTTACTGAAAAATTTCCAAGTGTCCACCCTTCAGCTATTGATCTTGTTGAAAAGATGTTAACTTTTGACCCCAGGCTAAGGATTACTGGTGAGTTAATTATGCGTATAATTCAACTTTTGTTGTCCCTTTAATTATAATAAGGTAGTGTGTGTAACTTTTCGTTTCTCATCCACTACATTCTTATGCTTATGGCACGTGCTGTCCTGCATGGCTATATTCAACTGATAAGTTCCCTTCTGAAAATCAGTTTGATCCCCGGATCTTTGTAGTTAGGGAATCAGAATTCAGAGTCATATTGTAATTGAGTTGAATTTCATATTAACGGTCATACAAAAATTGAAAAGCAGACTTATTACTTGTTTAATTTATCACTATATTATATGATTTTTCATTATTTTTTGTATATCACGATACAGTTCATTTTCTTTCACTGTTTATCACTTTGGTTTCTGGTCTGCAATCGATTTTCATTGTTGTTTACAGTTGAGGATGCCCTTGCACATCCCTACCTTGCATCGCTGCATGACATCAGTGATGAACCTGTCTGCATTAGTCCTTTCAACTTTGACTTCGAGCAGCATGCACTGACCGAAGGACAAATGAAGGAGCTGATTTATCAGGAGGCTCTCGCATTCAACCCCGAGTATCGGCAGCAGTAATAATTCGTGGACGATTTTATTGGTGGCTTTTGCTCAGTGTTGTTTTATCTGTCTTTTATGGTTTTGGTGACTTTTAGCTCTTCTTTATGTAAATATGTTCCATCCACAAATAGGATGGCTATTGAATCGGCAATATTTTGTTATGATGGGCAGAATTCAGGGACCAGAAATATTTGTAATGGTGTTTGTATCGGCCGTCTTGCTTTCTATTGTTGTTTTAATGAATTTCAGTCATTTTCTGGTTATCAACCCTAATCTTTCATCCGTACCACTTTTATTTGAGTTTACTTTGTTCCCCTGACTGTTTATTACAATTCTCCAATTTTTCATTACATTTTTCAAAATCTTCAAACATTATTTTAAGTTGAGATTGCAAAAAATTAGAAAGAAGTTACAACAAATGAGCTGAAAGTTACAACAGAAAAGTTTAAAGAGTTGACTAGGACTAAGATCCGAAGCATTTCAAAAATTTGAAAGTCTTGGTACAGATGAGTTTGTTTGAATGATTCCGCGAAAATAAATTATGAATGTAGGATCAAATGCCAAAAATCCTTGGAGAAATTAGCAAATGAATGACATGCATACGCTTAAAGGGAGTGTAAGAGAGTTATGACAAATATTTCTTAGCTCACAAAAATTTCCATAACATGTACAGAAATTAATATGATACAGTCCAGTGGTCTTTCTTAATAATTTCCAAACTCGAGTTAAAAAAAAGAACAGAAAACTAAATTTGAAGAAGATTAAGGCTAAATATAGATACCATCACAAGCTCGTCAATTTCAAACGAAGAAACAACCAGAGAATTTTAAAGCAATTTAGGAAATTACCAAATAATCTCCTACTGTAAGAAGTCTGAATTTAGTACACAACTGCGCATTTTTATTGATGATGATGCTGATGTTAATTTTTCACACTTTCAAAGAATCTTGAAAGGGGCACAGGACCACCAGCCTCTTCATTACCACTGCTGGAGTGCTTGGATCCTGACTTGTGCTTCTTTTCTTTCTTCCACTTCTTGGATCTGGACTTTGATTTTCTTGATTCTCTCTCTTCATCATCACTACTAGAAGAATCTGATGATGAACTTGTGGAGCTAGAGTCTGACAATCTCCTTCTTGAATGCTGTAAGCACAAGTTTTATGATGATGGGTGAAGTTATAGTCTGAGCCAGATGGAAAAGAAATATAGCACTACGGATCAAATAATCCAGAGAAAACAATAAAATGCAATGCCCCATTGTATACAAAAACTGGGATTACTAAAGGTAAGTCTGTACTTCCTATGAAAGGGAAAGTGAATGATAAATGAAAAGGAAATCAACAACCAATTCTGAAGGAAGCAATTAAAACAAATGAAATTTTCATAGTAAGAATCATATGACAAGAAGCAATTTAGAGGCAACAAAAACTCCCTCCAGACTCTTCCAATGCCTCTAATGTAGAACAAATCTTCATTTCTCATCAATTTTGAGATAATAACCGGATCCTTCTCAACCAAATACTAAGATTTGATCTATATGGTTTCTAGCTATCAAAACAGCAACTGAGTGTCCACGAATTCATTTACATGCCAGAGCAATATCATATACTAACCTCAAGAAAAGCTATTACAAACCGTATGAACTTAAAAACTCAGTTATTCAAGCACTGGTCCTCTTTATTCACTGCTTTTGATGAAATATGATAAAACAATATGCTTCCTGGGAGATTCTTGGCAGTTAGCATTTAAATCACAAGCTTTGAAACACACAGACATGGATTTATCCCAAAAAACAAAACAAGGCCAAATATAAGCTATGGAGTGTATTTCAACCAACAGATTCATAAGGCTGCAAAGCCAATATGATGTCAACAGATTACAAACTTGAGCAACGTATAAATTTCACTAAATAACTCGGAATATTTAATCTTTAGCAAACCAGTAGCAATAGAAGCCATTTAATTGACTACTTTATGTACAAGAGGTCCTATCATATAAGGTACTAATTTAGACCAGAAGATTGCAAGGACTTCCAGTTTCAGGAAAATTCCAGGAAAGCAAGAGCATACAGGATTTCCTTAGTTATGGTAAAAATTAACTTAATGTTTAAAAATCACATTGTTTTCAAGTCAGGTAAGCAATTTATATAACAAAATGCACAAGCAAATGTAATCTACATGCAAAGTTTATTTGAAATGGTACACACCTTTCTCTTTTTGCTGCTGCGTTTCTTTAAATCTCTATCCCTCCTATCTACAAGAATGCATCTGACCATTAGAGAGGTAAAGAAGGAAGGCCTGTAATCATAACACATTGAAATCAAATGTTATTGTTTCAAGGTCTTTTGCACATACCTTTCTTCCGATCAGACTTTCTACTAGAATGGCTCCTACCATGGGCCAGCTTGCGTGCCCTTTCAGCATCTAATTGAGCCCTGTACTCTCGCATCATCCTATCAGTATCTGCTTCCAGTTCACCCTTTCTCATTTCATCTTCCTAGAACACGAAGTGAATACACAGGCAACAAATATGCATTTCTTAAGCACAGTAAAATAATTGGTAGCTGTGCAAATTCAGAAGGCATGCATTCAAATAAAGCTCTTGGCCTACCCAATTCACTCCTCTCTTGAAGTCGCCTACTTGGTGCTTTCAAAAGAGTTTGGATTGAATAAAACATTTGATAGCATCAAAACATCATGGATCTTTTGCTACCATTTATTAGTTTTACGCTGACATATTTGAATATCATTTACTTGAAGCTTAGTCAAATTCCTTGACTAACAAAAGCACAATTTGCTAGTACTCTACCAATCAGAAATCAGAAATGGATAACCAAAAATACAATAAGCTTATGCATGTTGCACAAAATTCATTGTCAAATATATTTCATCAGTTATTGCCTCAGAAACTCCTTTTTTCAAGGTACTCTTCAACCAAAACTGTTTCAATTGAAGAAAAGCTATAAGAACTCCAACATACAATGACGAAATAATGTTATATGACAATCATATACTTCTGAAGCATACATTCTTCGTAATTTATCCCGCTTAAATAAATTTTAACATTCATGCATATAGGCACATCTCTCAGTATAGCATATAGATATATAATTATTACTTTTCTACACATCTTGATATCATTAAACAAACAGTAGCAAGTTTTTACCTTTTGCTTCTTTTTAAACTCTTCCCAGGTAACTGTGTGAGAAGTTTTGAGGCCTGCCAAACGAGCAGCATGCCACTCTGGTGAATGAAAAGACCCATCCACCTGCGAGGCCCCTATCAGAAATATTCCAGGAACAATAATCGTCCAAAATACAAGTTATTTCATTAGTTAAAGCAATTGTCTAATTGACAGAAAGACAAACCTTGCTTATGATCCCGCAAAATAAGGAAGGAATTAGCAAAGTAATTCCCACCAAGCTTCTAATCGCATTAAACTAAGTTCATTGCTTTGTTGAATTTGTTTTGTTATTAGGTTGATAGTTTATTTTTCTTGTTATTATTGTTCCTGTCATCTGACTACTCCAAATTGTTCTCACGGTTCGTGATTCGGATTGTTTACAGTGGATGATTAGTAAACTTCTTGAAATTCCTAAAAATAATAATAGGTTTCTTTTTTTTCTCATTTGTTCTTTTTCCTGCAAATTTGGGGATGTTATTCAGTGAGGAGTGAGCTGAGCTTATTTGGATTATTAGAATTAATTTGATGTATGTTATGATACAGTGATGGCAAATTTTGAGTTTTTTTTGGAAATTGTGACGAAATAATCTCTTTGCAAATAATTTGAAAAAGAAAAATAATAAAATATATAAACAAACAAATAATAACAACTAAAATATAAATCGGATATGATGAAATTCAAGGATTAGTATGAAAGGGTACAAACCATGCCGTCATCGATCTCTTCAGGGCCGGCAGAGGTGGAGCCAAGCCGAGCTCTCTGCATGGCTTTATATGCCTGGTTTTTGCCCATTTCCAAAGACACCCAGATGGTTAAATCCGAGAAAATTTGAGGGAAAATTGATAAACACAGAAAGAAAATGGAGGAATATTTCTTGTTTAAGGTATTAACGGTCGAAAACCCATGAAAAGACAGACGAAATACAGGAATTTCTTGAGTGTGTGAAAGAGAGAAAAAATTTTAAAACAAAAGGGAGAAATTGGGATAGCACAAGCAGCAAACATAAAAGGGATCGAATTCGTTTCGGTTTATTTGCGCGTCGGGTTGGTTCAATCTCATTTAAGAGAACCGGCATGCCTCAAACGAACCGTTTCTAAAAGCCCAAACTTCTGGCAACTGTAATTGGACCGTACTGGGCATGGTCAGATCCGAACTCGGCTAAAAATACGCAGTCTTGATATGTTCAACCCTTTTTTTTAAGGGCACCCCATTTAATTAACAAAATTCCATAAATTAACTAACAAAATTCCATAAAATTTAAAAACTACAATAATTTATAAATTAATTTATATAATAATAAAAATAATATTATTATAAATAAAATAATATTTTTTATATTTTTTAATTTAACTTTATTTATTTTTGTTTTGGGAGAAATGTGGAGTCGACATGTGGACACTCCATCAATAGGGTACGCGATAGGCAGTTGGATGGCTTACACCAGGCATCCCGGGTGACCCATATCCCAAGAACCTCATCGTCCCAGGCATTCTTCGTCCCAGGTATTTCGCCGTCCTAAGAGCTTCATCGTCTCAGGTTACAGGGTTTCAGGGATTTCTTTCCTAGGTTTTTTCTCCCAGTCATCAATAACATACCTCAGTCCGGATATCTAACAGTTGGAGTCTCCAAATACTCTCCGCCCCAGGAACCTGGTCGGCCTCTCAAGGAGACACAACCTTCTTGGTAGCTCTAGCAATTACTCCAAGCAGGGATTCCTCCCGTATCCAGCTTGTAGGCAATATATGACCAGAGCACTACCAGACACGTGCCCCCACTCTTTAAAAATGGGAATGAGCGCTGACAGCAGGCCTATTATCAGGGTAGTTATACCACCATAAATGCACCCATCCCATCCTCTGACCATCTTCAGATGACATGATGGCGTCAGGCTTGCAATCTTTAGATGTGTCAGCAGGATATTTATGAAATACGGCTGCACTCTATCCTATTACAGACGTCCCATCATTCCCATTCTCAGATGCCTAATTACATCATGGGGGCACTATATATAGATAGCATATTCCGACGAAAGGGGAGGGGGGTTGTGGTTCTGATTTTCTTTAGAGTAAGAGATTTGGCAACATACACACTTTTGGAACCAAATATTTTTCTCTTTTCCGGCAGCACTTTTCTAGTGATTTCTGTCTTTGTTTCTTTACAGAATCTAGTTTTAATTTCTTTCTTTCTTATACATCTGAACCCGTATTACCTTCTTTTGCTACTTTCTGACTTAGAAATCGGAGTTTTTCCATCGAAAACCCCACCCAATGTCACTCTAAAGGTATTATTATTTTGCATGCTTAGGAGGTAAAATTTCGTCAGAAACAGCCACGCATCCAGCCATTCTTCGGTGAAAAAATCCTCGTCCAACAATAGCCTCATTTCCCTCACACTTTACCAGCTGAGCCATTCCTCGTTGGCCGTGAGGAAGGTCCACGGACAATTCTTTCACCAACAATTTTAATTATACAACTTCTAAATAAAGTTAAATTATTGATAATTCTTTATACTTAATATTCTTTTAATAATTTATCACATTTAAATATTTATTAATATTTTTTTTACAAATTATAAAAATAATATAAAAATTAATTTCTTTCTAAAATATGATGTGGAAATATTTCTCTTTTATTTTATATAATTACACCTCAAACTATTAAATTTTTAATAACTAAAAATTTGTTACTAGTAAAATTATTGAAAATTAATGAATATCGGTCAAATTACTATGCTAATTTTTAAAAAGCTTTTATATCATAATTTTTATTCATCTTAAATAGTTTTAAAATTAAAATATATAATATATTAAAGTGAACACTATAAAAATTCTACAACCAAAAATATATTTGAAAAGAAAATAATTTTTATATTATTTTTTGAAAAACTTATCGATATTTAAATGTGATAAATTATTAAAAATTATCAAGTATAAATAATTTCAATTATTTAACTTTTATTTAAAATTTAAAATTGTGAGTCGAATATAAAGATATACCTTAAATTTTGATGCAATTATCACCATGCGATTCGTTCAACTGAAGAGTGAAAGGCTAAGTATACAAAAATATATTCCATAAATGGATAAGTAAAAAAATACATATGTAAATTTTATATATAAGCGTGTGTGCATATAAAATTATATTTTTAAAAAATATTTAATAAAAAGAGTTTAAACAACAAAGTATGAAAACATAATACATTTTATTATATTTAAAATTATGACTTGTTTTATTTGAAAACCATTATGCTAACCTTTTTTCTTTGGTACTTATTTTGATCAAGAATAATCCTAAGCCGTCAGTGAATTTTATCTAATGCATACAAAAAAAAAGACATTTATGATGTCATAAAGCATTTTATACATACATACATACATACATATATATAATAACATTGTGATCATTTTATGAAAAATATGCTCACCATCGCCATTGACCCTCAAGTAGTCACATGGTGATATCGATTACTATCCTTTATATAAATATGACTTTAGATGGATAGTTACATAGCACAAGATCACTCAGGCGACCTCTTGAAGGTCCAACATTAGGTTACTTCATAGCATGGTTCTTAGACGAGTAATCACCCGTCTTACTTGGGCACTAAATCACCAAGATAGTTACCTAATGATATTCTCCTAGGTTATTTCTTCATAAACCACTCACCTAGGTTTCTTATACCTAAGTTTGCTCTAGGGTACTAACTCTATAGCTATAGTTCTAACCTTTTTGACCAAAGCCTCTTCGATTATATGACCACATCAAATCAAATTCAAATCATCATATCCAAATGAAATCCATAAATGTCATATATATCATGAAACTATATTCATTTATGAAAATATTTTCATACCTAATGATATATCATCATCAAACCTAAATCATTTATAAAATCATAGTGTAAGTTAATAAGTAGAACAATAATTAGTTGTAAGGTTTTCATCAAGGCACAACTAGTCTCACGGCTTTACAAGAAATCAATCTCAATACATGTTATTATTTATTTATTTATAAAATAAAATATAAAACATGTAATTAATTAAAATATGTATTATAAAATATTTCTCCAACTTTTTAAAACATGAAAAACACGTAAGTTTTATAAATATTTTTAAATAAGGTAGTTAGGAAGGTGCACTCGTACATAAGGAGGGTATGTACTCCCTATAATTAATCGCTTTGCTTATACTCATCTCTTGAGTGTTTAATGCCTTATTACACATATCTATATTTATGTTAATCTCTATATTTTAAATTATAACAATATAATCATATTCAAATTGTCACACCCCGAACCTAGTCGGCCACGTGGCAATCATCGCGAATCCTAGAAATACATCCTATTACT